>CAUYQV010094963.1:0-65738 GCA_963574575.1 Galagoides demidoff
ATTTCTCTTGAAAAATGAAAGTTCTTCTTTTGATGAAACATTTATCTTTTTTTATTATGTTAAGACATTTATATTCTACATTTAGAGAGATTCACATGCACCCTTATAGGATGAACCATAGGTGTGATCCCACCAATCACCTTTCCTCCACCCACCCACCCTCCTCCCCTCCTCCCCTCCCTCTCCCATCTCCCCAAATGCCTGGGCTAAAATTGGGTTATAGCTTTCCTATGACAGCTATAAATTAGTTTCATACTAAGGCTGAGTACACTGGATACTTTTTCTTCCATTCTTGAGATACTTTGCTAAGAAGAATATTTTCCAGCTCCATCCATATGAACATGAAGGACATAAAGTCTCCATCTTTCTTCATGGCTGCATAGTATTCCATGGTGTACATATGCCACAATTTATTGATCCATTCGTGGATCGATGGGCACTTGGGCTTCTTCCATGACTTAGCAATTATGAATTGGGCTGCAATAAATACAAATATCTTTATTGTAGTGTGATTTTTGGTCTTCTGGATATATACCTAGCAGAGGAATTATAGGATCAAATGGCAGGTCTATTTTTAGTTCTCTAAGTGTTCTCCAGATGTCTTTCCAAAAGGAACATATTAGTTTGCAATCCCACTAGCAGTGTAGAAGTGTTCCCTTTTCTCCACAACCACACCAGCATCTGTGATTTTGGGATTTTGTGATATGGGCTAACCTTACTGGTGTTAGATGATATATCAGAGTGGTTTTGATTCGCATTTCTCTGATGATTAAGGATGGTGAGTATTTTTTCATGTATCTATAGGCCATGCGCCTGTCTTCTTCAGAGAAGTTTCTTTTCAAGTCCCTTGCCCACCCTGAGATGGGATCACTTGTTCTTTTCTTGCTAATATATTTGAGTTCTCTGTGGATGCTGGTTATTAAACCTTTGTCAGAAACATAACCAGCAAATATCTTCTCCTATTCAGAGGGCTGTCTGCTTGCTTTACTTACTGTGCTCTTGGCTGTGCAGAAGCTCTTTAATTTGTTGAGGTATCAGTTGTGTATTCTTTTTTTTTTTTTTTTTTTGGCAGATTCTTTTTTGGGCCAGGGCTAGGTTTGAACCCACCACCTCCAGTACATGGGCCCAGTGCTTTACTCCTTTGAGCCACAGGCACCACCCATCCACCCCACACACACAAGTAGTGTATTTTTGATGTTTTTTCAATTGCCCAGGGGTAATCCTCATAAAACTTTTGCCCAGGCCAATTTCTTCAAGTGTTTTCCCTACACTTTCTTCTAGTATTTTTATAGTTTCATGTCTTAAGTTTAAATCTTTAATCCAGTGAGAGTCTATCTTAGTTAACAGTGAAAGGCATGGTTCTACTTTCAGTCTTCTACAGGATGCCGTCCAGTTAGCCCAGCACCATTTGTTAAATAGGGAATCTTTTCCCCACTCAATGTTTTTAATTGGCTTGTCAAAGATCATGTAACAGTAAGTAGCTGGGTTCATCTCTTGGTTCTCTATTCTGTTTCATACATCTACCTCTCTGTTTTTGTGCCAATACCATGCTGTGTTGATCACTGTGGATTTATAATATAATCTGAGGTCTGGTAGCATGATTCCTCCTGCTTTGCCTTTGTTTCTGAGTAATGTCTTGGCTATTC
This sequence comes from Galagoides demidoff, assembly GCA_963574575.1. NCBI lineage: Eukaryota > Metazoa > Chordata > Mammalia > Primates > Galagidae > Galagoides > Galagoides demidoff. The sequence continues at coordinate 1,647 of CAUYQV010094963.1, forward strand.
GAGGTTTATTCTGATTCCATATAAAATGAAGTATTATTTTTCTAAGATCTTTAAAGTATGACAGTGGAGCTTTAATAGGGATTGCATTAAAATTGTATATTGTTTTGGGTAGTATAGACATTTTAACAATGTTGATTCTTCCCAGCCATGAGCATGGTATGTTTTCCATTTGTTAACATTTTCAGCTATTTCTTTTCTTAGAGTTTCATAGTTCTCTTTATAGAGGTCTTTCATGTCCTTTGTCAGGTAACCTCCCAAATATTTCATCTCTTTGGCACTACTGTAATGGAATAGAGTTCTTGACTATTTTTTTAGCTTGACTGTTGTTGGTATACATAAAGGCTACTGATTTATGAGTGTTGATTTTGTAACCTGAGATGCTGCTATATTCCTCAATCACTTCTAAGAGTTTTGTCATAGAATCCCTGGTATTTTCCAGGTATACAATCATATCATCTGTGAAGAGTGAAAGTTTAATCTCTTCTGATCCTTGATTGCCTTTTCTTCCCTAATTGCGATGGCTAAAACATTCATTACAATGTTAAAGAGCACTGGAGACAATGGGCAACCTTGCCTGGTTCCTGATTTGAGTGGAAATGATTTCAATTTAACTCCATCCAGTCTGATATTGGCTGTGGGTTTGCCTTAGACGGCCTCTATCAATTTGAGAAATGTCCCTTTTATGCCACTTTTCTTAAGTGTTCTGATCATGAAGAAGTGCTGATATTATCAAAAGCTTTTTCTGTATCAATTGAGAGAATCATATGGTCTTTGTTTTTCAGTTTGTTTATGTGATGAATTACGTTTATAGATTTACATATGTTGAACCAGCCTTGAGATCCTGGGATAAAACCCACTTGGTCGTGGTATATAATTTGTTTGATGTGTTGCTGGATTCTGTTGGTTAGGATCTTGTTGAATATTTTTGCATCAATATTCATTAGTGATATTGGTCTATAATTTTCTTTCTTTGTTGGGTCTTTTTCTGGTTTGGGGATCAAGGTGATGTTTGCTTTATAGAATGTGTTGGGTAGTCTGTCTTTCTATATTTTGGAAAAGGTTAAGTAGTATAGGTAGTAGTTCCTCTTTAAAGGTTTGGTAGAATTCTGATGTGGAACCATCTGGTTCTGGGCTCTTCTTTTTAGGGAGATTTTGTATAGTTGATGCTATTTCACAACTTGATATAGGCCTATTCAACATTTCCACTTGATTCTGGATAAGTCTTGGAAGGTGGTGTGCTTCCAAGTATTGGTCAATTTCCTTCAGATTTTCATATTTCTGAGAATAAAGTTTCTTGTAATATTCATTAAGGACTTTTTGAATTTCTGAGGGGTCTGTTGTTATTTCACCTTTACCATTTCTAATTGATGAAATTAGAGATTTTACTCTTTTTTTCTTGGTTAGGTTGGCCAAAGTTTTATCTATCTTATTGACCTTTTCAAAACCCCAACTTTTTAATTTATTGATCTGTTGTATAATCCTTTTGTTTTCAATTTTATTTAATTCTTCTCTAATTTGGTTATTTCTTTTCTTCTGCTGGTTTTGGGGTTGGAATGTTCTTCCTTTTCCAGTTGCTTGAGATATCCCATTAAGTTGTTAACTTCCTCTCTTTTCGTTTTCTTTTTTTTTTTTGAGACAGAGCCTCAAGCTGTCCCCCCGGGTAGAGTGCCATGGCATTACAGCTCACTGCAACCTCCAACTCCTGGGCTCAAGCGAGTCTCCTGCCTCAGCCTCCCAAGTAGCTGGGACCACTGGTGCCCACCACGACACCTGGCTATTTTTTGGTTGCAGCCGTCATTGTTGTTTGGCGGGTCCAGGCTGGATTTGAACCTGCCACCTTAGGTGTATGTGGCTGGCGCCTTAGCCAGTTGAGCTACAGGCGCCGAGCCTCTTTTCGTTTTCTTGAAGAAAGGCTTGCAGTGCTATAAATTTCCATCTTAGGACTGAATTCATTTAATTCATTAAATTTCCCTCTTAGGACAGAATTCATTTAATTCTGCTCTAATTTGGTTATTTCTTTTCTTCTGCTGGATTTGGGATTGGAATGTTCTTCTTTTTCCAGTTGCTTGAGATATCCCATTAAGTTGTTAACTTCCTCTTTTCTCATTTTCTTGAGGAAGGTTTACAGTGCTATAAATTTCCCTCTTAGGACTGCCTTTGAAGTATCCCAGAGGTTCTGATAACCCATGTCTTCATTATTGTTTTGTTCCCCAAATTTGGTAATTTCCTTCTAGATCTATTCTTTGACCCACCTATCATTCAGCATAAGGTTGTTTAGCTTCCATGTTTTTATATGAGTCTGCAGATTCCTTTTGTTACTGAGTTCAACTTTTATTCCATGATGGTCTGAGAAGATGCAAGGAATAATTCTATTTTTTAAATTTGCTTAGGTTAAAGTAGTGACCTAAAATGTGGTCGATATTGGAGTATGTTCCATGCTCTGATGAGAAAAATGTGTATTCAGAGATCCTTTCTTCTGCCTGCTCCATTCTTTTACCAAGGTATTCTACCACATTTTTCAGATCTTTGAGGGTTGCAACCTCTTGCCTCAGTGTGTCAAAATCTTTGGTCATTTTATCTTTGAAATCATTGAATTCTTGAGACAGCTTTTGAATAATTTGAAATTCTAATTCTTTCCTTTCCTCCATTCTGTTAATCTTATTTGCTATCCAGATTCTGAACTCAATTTCTGTCATCTCAGCCATCTGTTTATGAATGGGATCTTCAATTGCACCTGCCCCATCCTTCCTCGGGGGAGTTGATCTATTCTGGTTATTCAGGTTATTAGAGTTTTTCTGCTGATTTGGCCCCATGCTGAATTTGCACCATTTGAAGACTGTCCCAAAACTGTTCAGCCAGTGGCTGCCACTGGAGAAGATGCCACATCATCTGGTTGCCTGGAGAGATAGGCCGTGTCTATTCGGAAAAGCCTCAGAGGTGTGAGCCTTATTGTTCTAGCTGTTGCGGCTCCTGCTCTTTGCCTCAGGTACTACCGCTCCAGTGTGATTCCCTCTCAACTGACTGTCCTCTTGCAGTTCTGGGGCAGCCGGGCCTGGGGTGCCAGGAATGTGGCGGGTCAATCAGTCCTCGGGGCACCCCACTTGGGTGCCCAGAGCAGTGGCAGAGTGCCAGCAGCTGCACGGGGAATGCACAGCTCAAGCAGTTCTCAGGCTACAGGGCTGGGACAGGGCACTTGGTCCCACAGGGGTGGAGGGACGCTATTCTTGGACCTCCTCTTACTGTATTGCAGGCACATGGGGGAGGGTGGACTGGGAATTCAAAATGGCAGCGAAATGTTGGTTTGATTTTTCTGCCTGGCAACAGGGTGTTCAGAGTCTCAGCAGGGTCCCTGTAGGGGGAGTAGACCCCACTTTCTGTAGGTTTCACATGTAGGGTGAGACAATAAGTCCTCAGTTCACCACTCACCTATAAGAAACTCACAGGAGCAGATGAAGAGAAAACAAAGAGAAAAACACAACTTTCTTGGGGGAAGGGATGGACACCCTTCCTTTGGGATGTATTATGTACCTGTAGGTTGTTTTCTAGGAGTCGCAGGTTGCCTCAGCAGAGGTGTCCTGCAGATATCATCACTCTTCTCTCTCGGCTGGGCTCCTAGTGTTCAACTTTGATGGGTATTTTCTGGACTGTATCCTTTCCTCTGGATGGGAGCTTCTGTCAGAGGCTGGTACCTATTAGCCATCTTGCCCCTCCCCCCATCATTTTTTTAAGTGGATTTTTTTTTGAATAACCCAGATGACAAAGATTTTATCCTATGTATTTTGCCAGAAGTTTTATAGTTTCAGGATTTAAATTTATCTCTATTATTCTTCTCAATTTCATTTTGTACATTGCATATAGTATGAACTGAAGCTTTTTTCTTTTTTTGAAACACCATTGTTCCCATTCAATTTGTTGTATAGATTATTCATTCAGTATTCAGTAATGTTTATACTGTTTGCAAATGAGTGATCCATATATGCATTAGTCTATTTTTTTATTCTTGTCTGTCAATTTCCACATCTATTCTTTGTGAATATTACAGTTTCTTGATCAACTATATCTTTACAAGTTTTGAAATCCATTTGAATGGATTCTCCATTTTTGCTCTTCTTTTTAAGCATCTTTGGAAGGATATATCAATATATTAGGCATTTTCCACTCACCTTTCTTTTGTATTGACTTTTCCATCATATTTTCTGTCTCATCTCTCAACTGACTTAGAAGTAATTTCTCAGATTTATGCTCCAATTGGAAAGTTCTCGCTCATAAATGTGTATTCTATGTTAACCTATTCTTTAGGTTCTTAACTCTGGTGATTATATTATTATTTGTAGAAATGATATTTGGTTTTCTTTCAATCACCATAGTCATTTGTCACTTTGAATAATCAGTTGTTTTCTGTTCCTATTTTCATTTTCTTCATCACTACATTACATGTTTGAAAATTCAGTGTATAGAGTCACTGTAAATCTGAATCTGCTATTTGGCTTTGTTGTTGATGACTCTTGTTCATGGTGTGCTATTTATCTTGTGTGTTTTATTCTGAATCTTCATTAACTTGGACTTTATCTACAGGAATTCTTTGAACCTTACAATTCATTTCTCTAGGCAGGAGAATGGCTTTTTGCTTCTCTCAAGTACCTAGTAAGATAACAATTCATAATCATTTTAATGTAATTTTTCTCTAGGATTTGCTGTACCATGCAGGGAGTGCATTTTTGCAACCTTAGATTTGTGAAGATGGAGCTCTCCTAAAGGTTCTCAGAGAAGTGATTTATTTCCCATTTGGATCTGTGGCAAACATCAGACAAGTTTCCCTAAAACAACCCTTTGTCACCTCGTGGAATTTACACACACTTTTACTGAAACTGTATTTTCAACATCTGTATTTTTCTAGTGCTGTCATTTCAACATCAGTTCCCATGGTAGAACAAATGCCCTACCTACAGCTGTAGTAAAATATTTACTTCATTTATTTCGACTCTTTCTTAATTTGTCTACAGGGACCTTTTTAAAACTTTATTTCAAATGTAGCTATGGTTCAAAAAACATTTGTATAGTTGTTTTATCTTTATAGCACATAGCACTCCTATATTGATTACAATTCATCAGTTGATTATAGGCAATATTAAGTTCTCAAATCTTTCCAGATAAAACAGCAGAAAAACACAGTTTTCATGGAGACAACAGAGAAGTCACACAAAGAAGAAGGTGTAATAAATGTGGAAGAAATTCTATATCACATGGTAATTTCTAGTTTTTGTCCCTTTTTGAGTCTCTCACTACAGTTGTGACTTTTGATTACAGAAGACAATTCTACCTCCTTACAAAGCTCTCCATTTGCCTAGTCTAGGCCAGTGGTCTTCTGTGGCCTCTCAATTAACATCATTAATACCAATTATGAGCAGTCTTTGCTCCTGGCTTCCAGATGTAGACATTGCACTCTGCCTTTGGAGTCACCAGTTTCCTAGTTTGCCTCTATCCCACATAATACAAACAGTGGGGGATTTGCACAATATAATCTCAGTTTATTACTTGCTCATTTAGGAAATTTTCTTTTTTCCCTCAAACCATTTTTGTCACCTTTACCAATGGCCTATGTATCTTGGACCCTGAGCCACCTGCAAAATATTAAAGCCAGACGTCCTATTTTCTTTCTACACCCATTCTCCTTTCATATTTATCATCCAGTTACTTGCATTATAACGTATTTTTTCTCTTCTTGTTTCTTTCCACAACCTACTTCTCATCCTATTTCTCTCTCCTTCTTTCTTTTCATCTTATTCATCTTCTAAGTAGTCGGGTAATCATTCCTTTGATTTCTCTGCTTGCTTACTGTACAATTGAACTCTTTTTCTTCACTTTCTTCAATTAATTTAAATTGAATTAATCACTCAATTATTTAAATCACTCAAATTAACTCAATTATTTAAATCATTCTCTGTCCAGAATCATCTAATTGGGTCCTGTAGTCTTCCTATTTCACCTGTCTGATTTAGCCACAACCCTGGATACATCTGAATGTTCTCAGCACCATCCAAGCTGCTGAATACATGTGCTACTGGGGATGGTCCTGCCACCACATTTCTGTTCATTAGACTAAAGTGAGTCCTCCATGATGTCAGAAAATCCTCAGATTTTCCTTTCATATCTTCCATTCATACTTTGAAATGGCTGTTCCAAATGCGATGCAGTCTCTTTGAGCATTAATCCCACTGCCCTTGTTCTTCACAAATACCTTGCCTGTACTTCATAATGATCAAGGACTCAGTGATGGGAACTCCTTTATGTTAGCCAGAAGACCTTAATTTAGATCCATATCCAAACCAGTTATTTTATTTTAATGTCCATCTTGAACTATGTTAGTAGTCCCATCCACCTCAACATATGTCTTTTGTAAATAAATATACTCTCTTATCAACCTCTTTTTTTCTATAGACCCTTTTCATCAGTACTTAAATAAATTAAATTTGTCCTGTATAAAAGAATAAGTGAAAAGAATGGCATTATTTGAGTATATGATTTCCTCAAATTTTTTTTTACTTTTCTTTTTCACATAGTACTGTTTTAAAAATCTACAATTTTAACTCTGCAACTGTGAATAACAGTCAATATTATTTTTTAAAACACTTTTTAAACATTTTTAAAAAATCTATAATCACGATTCAACTGCCAATAATTCTTTAGCCCTCCATAATTTGGGATCAATCTCTACCACCTCAAGGAAATTGCCTTCATCAGGTCACCAGGAACCTCCTTGTTATTAAATATAATGGTCACTGGCATTTTCATCTTCCTTTAACTATCAGTAGTATTTCACATTGTCAATTATCCTTTTTTCCTTTACATTCCACTTCCTTGGCTTCTATGACAGCATACTTTGACATCCACTTCTCAAACTATTTGGTAGGCTTCTCTTATATTAGTCTATCATTCAAGTAAAGATGTTTTTCAATCTGTTATCTACTTTTGTAAAACAGTTACTAGAGATCTAGCTTATTACTGTGGCCTGAATTATGACTTCTCCTATCAACTGAAAGATCGTCTCTATAATTAGTTACTTCTTTTATACTACAATTTGGATGCCCAAACTTCACACATCCTTAAAATTTAATCATTATAGTGATATAACCCTCTTTAATACTGTTTCATCTTCTGTGTTTAAGATACAATCTGGCCTTTGACTCACTCCTTAAAATTATCTGCATTGTTGTTTAGTTTTCATTATACATAATGTCAGAATAATACTATCTCTGTTCTTTGGTTCTGCTCAGGGGAAACCAGCAAATAGATGGTCAAACATAAGAACCATCCTTCCTGCTTAATCCACATATGTTGTCAATGTGGTGCATGAGCAGAGATTTTTGCAATGATTATTTCAAAGACTAAATAGAAGGGGTGATTTTGGCCCATACAGTCTTTGAACATTATTACTTATTGATTCCAAAATTGCCCTCAAAAGTAATACCTACACTACCTCAAAAAGCATTTTCTATTTTTCTATAGTGAAATCTTTGAGAAATTTTTCCCCTTAATGTGAAATATGATGAGTTTTCAACTCAAGCAATTGTAATAATGGAAATAATTGCTTCTATACCTCCCCCACTAACCAGTCTAATTTAACCAAACATACATTAGTTCTACTGTGTTTACTAAATAATACAGTATGTCACACAAGTCACCATAAAACTTTTTCTTCATTTTCATTTTAACCTTTTCTACCCAAATAGTTGTTACTATAAACATCATCTTCCTTGGTCTTTGATAGATTTTTTTTTCCTCTAGTCATTTGTATACAAATCTAGTTCATTTCAACATATGAACAATATTGTTATCCACAATGTTATTTTCTTTGTCTTCATTATTCCATTTTTCTGCCCAAGGAAAATTGCTAAAATAATTTTGGTATTTTATCATAAACCCCTTTCCTTTATGAAAATGATTATGAGAAATATGAATAGTAGAAAAGAACTAAATGAAAACCTAGGCCCCAAAACTGCCTATGTATGCTTACTTATTTAAGGACACTGAGGAAAAAAACACATTCAATATTTAGTTCAAGGAAATCAGCAATGATCATAGGAGATGAATTAATGTCTAGGAATTTGTATGCAGAGAGTAGGAATACAGTATGGGATAAAAATCTGTGAAAATGAGGGCTCCACTAGAACTTTTGGAAGTGTAGCTCTATGCCTCTAGGCTAAGCTTTCTTTTCACATGTCTGGCTAGCTGAATTCTTTCTGTCTCTCTTTGAATATATTCTAGAGATGAACATTTTGGAGTGGGATTAATGCATATATCTCATTTAACCAATACATGATAAGCATGTCAATGTATAGCTCAGAGTTTGCTGAGTTGTAAACACGACTTCATTCACCTCTCTCAATTCCCAGACAAGCATACATAGCCTCATCCAAGAACATTTATAAGCTTAATGCAGTATAGTTAGAGATAGGAAGGTTTACCCAGAGATCTATAGGAATCAGGCTAACAAATCCTCCATGCCCAACTGGCAAAGGACTATTTTCAAGTGCAGTTGCTTGGTCATGGAATATTCACATTAGACTTTTTTTTTTTTAATCCACTGAACAATTTCTCCCCTTCTTCACCCCAGGGAGATTGTATTAATCTAACATGTCTAAGTTCCTATTTCCTATTAACCATGTAAGAACAAAGGTAGGATATGAGAAATAAGAAATGAAATCCAAGAGGTAAGAAAGGTAGAAAAAATTTTAAAGCAATTCTCAAGACAATGATATTTTCTCTAAATGAAACTCAGAGAAGGGATTTTACTGAAGAGTGTGATTTACTTATAAGAGGAGTGTATTGGGCACTATTTGTTGAGACTAGATGTTAAGTTAATATTACTTTGCTTCCTACCTTAAGAAATACTGTTTAATTCAATAATCCATATGATGTCTTGTAACACTAGAGATATTGAGAAGTGACAAGATTCTGGTCCTATTTTAATGGTAGAGTTATTCATGCAGTGATTAATGCCATTTAGATTTATAGTAGGTAAAGTACATCTAGGACTCAGGAAGAAGAGCAGAAACCTGAAGTAAGTTCATGAAGAAATAAATGTGTGGAGTCAATTGAAAAAAAATGAAGAAGAAGAAAGGAATGATAAATTATTTAAAATGTTGCTTATTTACTAAGATTTTAACTGATAAACATCATTGTTATTTATAATGTTTATAACATAATATGTTATATGTTTATAACATAATACTGAGTTATTGATGACATTGACAAAAATAGTTTCAATGGAATGATACAGTGAAAATCTGATTTTAAATAGGTTCAAAAGATAGCGGAGGAAAAGGAATTGGACTTGCTTAACATACATAACCTTTTCAAGATACTTCATTGCATAAAGGAACCCTGCCAGAAAAGAGAAATCACAGGTGAGGGAAAAGGGTGTCTCTTTTCCCTTGCCTCTATTTCCAGTGGTAGCTTCTGTTGGTCACTTTCAGAAAAGAAGTTGGAGAAAAACGATGCTATTTTTGATGTACAATAGATTCCACAGAAGATAGTGCAATGGCTTTGGGAGTTGGAGCTAGGGAAGAAATAGAATAAAATAAGAGATATGTAAGCTTTACCTGTATTAACATGATTAAGTCTCCAAGAGAGGACAATGCATTCATCTGGGGATTCTTTTGTTTTATTTTTCAACAAATAGAAAAGAAAGACATAATGGTAGCAATAACATGAAGAAACAGAGACAAATGAAGTGACATATTCCCCGTGATTACATAGCTAGTAAGATCTAGATTTTGAACATATTTTATAGGTAGAATTATACCTTAACTACTGTAGGAAACCACCAGTATTTGAAATGTGGTGAGTTTATTCAGGCTTCATTTTTTTCTATAATAAACATACAGTCATTGTGTACCTTCACTGCCCATCTCTCTTCTTTTAGCATCCTTTCCTCTTTTCATGGAAGCGTTTGATGTAAGTTTACCTCCTAGATTGAGTTTTATAGAGGCTCCAGTGTAATCTGAAGATAAATACAACCAGAAACTTTTCTCACATGTGTGTTTTTATCTTGTATGTGTTTTGTACAGATGTTACAGTAGAGGTCTGCCCTCCACAAAGCATGCAGCCCCACTGAACTTCCACGTTTTTCTGTTTTTCTAGTTGCCATAGGATCCCTAGGGCTGCTCAGGGAAGCTCTTGTCATATTTTCTAACTCTCAGTGGGAAAGGGATTCCAGATTTAGGAGTCACTGGCATCACAACTCACATTTCTGTCTAGCCTTACATCCTGTAATTGGGTCTTAGTAAGGTCTTACCAGGAGATCTTCTACGCACTTCTGAAGAGGCCGATTGTCTCAGGAATAAAGAGTTTATAGTGAGGTCTAAGAGTGCCTTCATTCACATTGCAATCATGAGATTAAAAAAAAAAAGTTTTGGCTTATGAAAAACTCCTCTAATTTTCAGTAGCCCTTAAAGTTTCATCTTGGCCACTTTACTCATGATTTTGGTGTTCATGAATTATAAGAGATGCTGATAAAGAAAACTGTCTTAGATTCCTGTGCTAAATGTTCATTATTGAAAGGGGAATAAAATTGGTTAGCACATAAAAAAAAATCAAAGATGTTATAAACTACTAGAGAATATTTTTGAGCCAGAAAGACTTTGGTAGATCTGTTTTATAAATATTAGTTCTTTGACATTTTATCATTTGTTTTGGATGAATTGTAGCCAATAGGATGCCGTTTGACTAAACTATTACAATCTTAGTCATATATATATATTGGATATATATGATACATAAATATATATATATGATGATTTATCCTTAGTTTCACTTGGTTATTATCTCCACATTCACACTGTATTATCCACCTAATTACAAAAGACAATCTCAATGTAAACAGCAATATGCCCTTTGTAGAGCAGCTCTGATGTGTTTCTTGTCATAACAAGTTAATGTTTATCTCATTCACTTCATTATAGATTGTGGGTCTTCAGTTTTCTTCTGCTCACAAAAAATACATTTTGTCAATATGATCATACACAAGTTTTCATGCATTACAGAATAAGTAAATTTATTTGTCTACCAGTTTCAAGTGACAAGTTCAGCTAAAAATGTTTATTCTCATATGACACATTTTTTATGTAGGCTGTCTTCTTTCAAACTAATTTTCCTTATAATATCCTATCAACCGAAGGAAATTTATCCAGACACTGTATAAGGCTATTACAAAAATAAAAATATATTTTTGTATTCTTTGCTTTACTAAACTTATGGCAGAAGGGATTTAACAAATGTTCTATGATTATGTAATTACCTATTGACAAAGATAATAGAAAAATATCTTCTAATAATGTGTGATACAAGTCGGATAAAAAATGGTTGACGCACCAATACATTATGAAGTTTATTCATAGAAGAAATTAAACTTTGTCTTAAAACTTCCACTTATAAATTAGTGGTGAATGCAACTTTTATGTAATTTTGTTTCTAAATTAATTTTCCATCTATCTTCTAATGAAATGACACATAAAAACAGTTGCTAATTTCTGTGTCACCACATTAAGCAGAGAGTGCACATTCAGAGATGACTTCACTGATATTACTCCAAGGTTAAGTTTATCTGCATGCCAAGAAGATAAAAAGAAAAAAAAATGTAGCATAAATGATGGTTCTCACTTTTCCTTGAATACTGAGTACTTAACCTAGTGAACTATAATTAAACATTTTAATATTCTTCACCTTATTCTCTTCTACACTCCCAGCCCAGAATTGTTCCTTGCTTGAGACAACTTGGAAACTTACAGCAATTATAACCTTCCTTGAATTTGAATTAAGACTGCTACAATGCTTCCTTTTTTCCCTGTGGAAATTTGTGCCAAATTGTTTTCTAATTTTCTTTGTATTCCTAAATGAAATTTATTTTTCATCTAGCTATTTACTTGCAAGAAAAATAAGCCTGTGATAATAAAACTAAAATCAAGTCATTTCATTATTTGCATTTCTACATAACAGCATTATGGATGAATTACTGGAATATTCCTAGAATCAAGAATTGTTCACACTTTAATTTTGCTACATATTTATTTCTCTTTCTCTTAAAACTTTTTGTCAAAGTGCAATGTTGGACTCATTTATGTGTATACAGTGAACCCAAACCAGCAACAAAATATCTTGACTAAAAAATAAATTGTGTGACATTTTGAAATTTAAACCACATCAACTACCAATTAGTTTGTGTTCCAGAGAAAGTTCATTAAAAAGTAGCCAGTTAACTATCTACTACTTTTACTGTAAATTATGTTTAATGTTGTTCTAAAATATATATCTTAATCCTTAAACTTTTTCCTTCAGATAGCCATGTGTTTCATAGTATTTTGTTTTTAGATTATTTGTAGAATTGCTTTCCCTCTGTCAGCTTGCCTATAGAGAAGCAGATACGTATGTGTATAAAAGAAAAACATTCACTAACTGAGTTTAAAATCACAAGAACACTTAGTTATGACCCATTTTCTCACAAATAGAAAAACGTGGGAAACCCATGAAAGGGAAAGTTTATTCAAATCTTTTAGAGTATCTGGGACACCACTGCATACAAAGTTAGTTGTAGTCTATTGTCTTCTACAAAAAATTCTCTGTAATCTTATATGTATTGAATTAAATATTTCTAAACTTTGTCACAATAAAATGATCTACGCATACGTCCTTGTGTGCAAACAATGTGAGTTTTGTTATCAAGAAACACTCATTGAGGACATCCCTGAGTAATGTACTATGTTAATTTTTAATACTATCAGTTTCTAGGAAGCCTTTGGAAACCACAAGAGTACATTTTTTAAGAAGGACTTTTAAATGCCCATGACGTTCTGATGGAAGAATTTTTCTTCAGAGGGGTAGGTTGAATGAAGTTGTTGAGGAGCCCATGGCCTGAGGATAACTCTAGCCGAGACTACTATCAGAGTGAGACCTTCACAAATACCAAATGCTTTATCTCCTTTTGCTCCTTATTTTTTTCCTTTACACGTACTTCCCTTGCCTCATCATCTGAGTGGTAGGATGCCTTCCTCCTATATGGTAAAGCCAGAACTTTGTGTGTCTTTAGGTCTGATTAGCATCCCTGCCCATGCACAGGATAGTTTAATGCTTCCTTTCTGTGGTCAAGCTTAGGTAATCAAGTCCTAAATGGTTTTTGAAACATAAAAATATTTAAGTTTTCTTTGTTGTCTCACATGTATTTACACATATGAACCTTTGAAAATAATGGGCTGTGGAATGAGTAAGCAAGGTTAGGGATGCTGAGTATTAGCCTTTCAAAAATAACCACAGGACTTTACTGTCTTAATGTGCTAGGACTGGTGTTATAAAATAGTACTAACTGGGTGCCTCAAACAATGGAGATTTATTTTCTTACAATTCCAGAAGCTGGAAATTCAAGATCTGGTTGTCATCATGATGAGTTTCTGGTGAGGGCATCTCTTCCTGGCTTGCGCATCTCTTCCTGGCTGCCCTCTGGAAACATCCTCACATATTTTTTATCAGGTGTCCCCTCTTGTAAGAACACTAATCATATCATCAGGGACCCACCTTCACATCCTCATTTAACCTTAATTGCTTCTTTAGCAATAGCCGTGCTGGGGGTTAGGGATCAACATACGAATTTGGGGAAAACAGGAACCATTGTATATGTGACAGGAAGAAAAATGAAAGTGTATAAAATGCTTTCAAAATTCTACCACTTCCAAAGAAGTGAAGCAGAAATACATCTTGCCATGGTGAAAAAAAAAAGTACATATTTTCAGTGCATAAAGATGAAAAAGAGCTATAGGATGAGAAGAGGAACAAATGGAAAAAAGGAAAATGACACCCAATTAATCAGGCTGTTGCCTTCAACGCTAAATAAGGAAAAACAAAATCAGAACTGAAAGTTTATAAGTGATCTAATTTTTCTGTCTTATATGAGCATGTCTTAGCAATGTTCCCCGCCGCCCCCAACAATTTCCAATCTACTTTCAGATTGAACTGCAAATTGCTGCTTATGCCTTTCTCTGGCTGCTCAAAGTTTGGATTTCTGTCAGTGCTGCCAAGAAAAGCTAACGCCTGGACAGACCAAATCAGCCCTGTCAGTTCCCTGTGTCCATGTTAGGAGGAATTAGCCCTAATGAGGAAGGACTTCGCAGGAGAGGGGACCCAGATGCGTGAAGAGGCACCTTATGAGTGCTCCCCGTGAAGCTGAGATTCATGCTGAGTTGTGTATAATGCAGATTTTTTAAAAGTCAAATACAGCATAGGATATAAAGTATTTGAGTGTAGTGGTCCTTGACATTTACTGACAGGCATTGTGTTTAATCTAAATGATAACAACTTGTCATTGACGGAATTTCAGGAAGAAAAATAATTGGGCTAAGAGGATGAGCATACAATGTAATTGTGGCAAATTGAGTTAAGGGCAGACCATAGACAGAAATGGCCAGACAAGGGAAATTTTGAGAGCTAATGATGTGAAGGTAAGGGTGCTATAATGAGGACTTCACTGATAATAAGAAGAGAAGGAGAAAAGTCAAGCTATGTGAAAGTAAAACAATAGGATTTAGAAAATTAAAGACACTTTAAACTGAAATTAGTAAAGTGGTAAGGTAATGTTAATGACAAGGATTAGTCAATAAAGAAATTTGAAGAATAAAGACAAGAGGATACAGTCATTTTCTATTATTGAATTTAAGATACCAGAGGAAAGGTTGAAAATACTTTATGCCAGAAAAGGAAAACAATTTTGTTTGGGACATAGCACAGAAATTCTATGCCATATCAATAGTACTATTACAGATTTATTTTGTGAATACTGAAAGCAGTTTGATATATTTAAATATCGTATTGCAGGCATGTTATTTCAGATTATTCTAGCTAAAATTAGTTTAATGGTTTTATACGTTCAAGAACTACCGTAAATTTTTACCTGATAGAATCTAATAATATCAATTATCGATACCAACAATAGAAATTAAAACAGAAGTTGCTTTTATGTATAATCTGGAACATTCTAAGAACTTTAATTTTTATAGCATAAATTTACTTTAGGTTATTAATATCACCTTAGCATATTAGAATGTGAAGGTTCTTGCAGTAACAATGGCCTATTGGGGTGTCCAACTTATGGCCCATGAGATGCATTCAGATCATGTGAGGACTTGTTTTGCTCATTTGTTGTGTAGGATAGCACAAAAAGTAGAAAAGGATGAGGGGACTTTTTTTTTTCTGTTTTGCTGATCGGCTTTCCTTAATTGTGTGTATTTAATGTGTGGCCTGTCAGGTCCCATTTGGGGTGCCACTTGTTGGAGCCCGGGGACACAGGGTCTTGGGTCCTGACTGAGGCCTTGTCGGAGCCAGGACGCTAGGTCTCTGGCTCTGGCATGTGAAACTGTCTGGATGTGGACCACTGTGCCCACTTTCTCCAGCTGGTTCTCTTTCAGGTCTAGGGTGCAGAAGCACTTTACAAGTTACAGTCAAGGGCAGTAGGAGCGAGCCTCTCAGCAGCAGTCTGTCGGTCTGAGTTCTCAGATCCCACAGCCGCTTCTCTGGAGGTCATTTATAGAAGTAATATACCTTAGGTATGGAGACTACTGTGCAATAATGTCAATGTTCTGGTCAAATGCTCTTACATGCTCTTGTGCTCTATAACGAGAGACCAATGATGTTCAATGATGTTAAATCCCTATCACCAGAGTATTTCTCACAGGTGCCTCCTACAGTGGCCCAAGACATCTCTCCTTCTTCCACTATGGTGCAAAGACGTCAAAAGGTTGAACACTCTTGGCGGGAAAACCCAAATCTCTTTCTGTTTTTGTCTGCTGCACTGCAACCCTCTGTATTCTTTGTCTTAGGAACCACCAATCCTCACTACACATGAGATTTGCACTTTCTAGAGTTTATTCAAAGCACTCTTTCTGTTTGGCTCCATTTACTTAGCCTGTTTTCTGTATCATTCTTTTTTATTGCTGAGTATTATCCTCTTGTTTACTCAACAGAGGACATTGGCAGTTTCCTTCTTTGTAGTATAAACTGGATATGAATATTTGTGTACATGTCTTTTCGTGAACCTATTTTTTTTTTTGCTTAGAAAAATATTTAGTAATCAAGTTATTGTGTCATATGGTAAGTATAACTATATTTATAGGAAATAATCAAATCGTTTTCCAAATCAGTTGTTCTAGTGTATTTTACATTCACATTTATTATTGTCAATCTTTTAAAATTTAGCCATCCTATGGGTGTGTAAGCTATTTCATTGTGATTTTAGTTTGTGTTTGCCCAATGATAAATTATGTTGAATGCCTTTTTCACTTCAAAATGTTCTTTTGGTGCAGTGAGTACTTACAACTGTTGCCTATTTTAAAAATTTGTTTTCTTATTCAATATTTTGTTTACATTTTTGCATTTTTAATTTAAATTTTAATTGACAAATAATTATTGTACATATTCATGGGATACCTAATAGTGTTTTGATACATATAATGTATAGTGACCGGGTCAAGGAAGTTAATGTAACTATGACCTCAAATATTTATATTATCTTCATTAAGTTTTAAGTGTTCTCTATATAGTCTATTAATAGATATGTCCTCTATCAGATAAAGGGTTTACAAATATTTTCTCACAATCTGTGGCTTGTCTTTTCATTCCCTCAGCATATCCCTTTATATACATACATAATATGTGTCATACTTATGGCAGACATATTACATTTTATTACATGCATAGAATGTATGATGATCAAGTCCAGGCATTAAAGTATTTATCACCTCAAGTATTTATCATTTCTATGTGTCTGAAACATTTCAAGTTCTCTCTTGAAGCTATTTTGAAATACACAGTTTTAACTATAGTCAACCTCCTCAACTATGGACCATTAAGAACTATTCCTTCTAAGTGAATCATTGTCCTCATTGGCCAAACTCTCCTTATGTCCTTGATCAGCCACACACCTTTCTCAGCCTCTGGTGTCTGTTATTCTACTCTTTACTTCCCTGAGATCAACATTTTAGCTCTCACATATGAATGAGAAAATATAATATTTGTCTTTCTGTGCTTGGCTTGTTTACCCAATAAAATGACTGCCAGTTCCATACATGTTGCTACAAAAGACATGATGTCATTCTTTTTTGTGGCTGGATAGTATTTTCCATTATGTATATCTGCCACATTTTCTTTTTGAATTCTTCCTTTGATGAATATGAAGGTTGACTTTAAATTGTTGCTACTATGAATAGTGCTGAAACATGGGGGTGCAGATATCTCTTTGATCTATTGATTTATTTTCCTTTAAATAAATACCCAGTAATGGGTTGATGGATTACATTGTGGTTCTATTTATACTTTTCATTTTTCTTTTGAGAATATTCGTACTGCTTTTCGTAGTGGATGTACTAATTTACATTCTTGCCAACAATGTTTAAAAGTTCCCTTTCTCTACATTGTCACCAACATCTTCTGACAGGGGTAATCTGATATCTTACTGTTGTTTTGATTCGCATTTTCCTGATGATTAATGGTGAGAATTTCATTTCATAGACCTATTTACCCTCTGCATGTCCTCTTTTGAGAAATGTCTATTTACATGCTTTGCTTACTTTCTAATGGGATTTTTGATTTTTCATGTTGAGTTGTGAGTTCACTATACAGTAGAACTTCCATTTTTGACCACCTCCCTACATTGACCACCCATTAAGTTAACCTAATTTTCATAGACTGGACATGCCATATATATACCAATATAGTAGGTCTATATAGTTCCTTATGTTGAAAACATCCACATGTTGACCAGTTTGTTACAGTCCCTTGGGTGCTCAGCTTACAGAGGTTCTAATATATATTCTGGACATCAGTCCCTTGTTGAATGAATAGATTCAACAGGTTGTCTCTTCATTCTGATCATTATTTCCTTTCCAAAAAGAAACTTACAATCTATAAAATATTATTGATCATAGCATCTGTTCTGCTCATCTCTGATTTGCTTTGTTTGCTCTGATTTGTATCTTGTTTGCTCAACTTGTCAGTAGAATATAACAAAAAGAGAGAAAGCATAGAATCTCCAACATTAGTAGGAAGATGGAGAAGAGAGCCTCTTAGAAGAATAGCATGGAATCTAAATAACTTCCAATATTATATGATAATTTGGTCAATTGATCAGAAAATCTGCAAATGCATACCACTGGTCCCCTTCACTCATGAGTTCCTTGCAGTATCTATACTAATTCAATTAGAAAAGGAAGAAAGAACAAAGGTAACATCACTAAACTATATAATACACACTAGTGAATTATCTAGAAGCAGTAGAAGCACTATTATAAATTATTTCAAATAACTTAGACTTATGAAAGTCATTAGACTTAATGAAAACTATGAGATGAAATTTTTTAATCAAAACTTGAAATCATAGTCAAATAATAATTATCCTTTCAAGTTGAGTGAAATTGAGGAAGGTAGGGGAAATGACTACCAGATAAACCACATCTCCCATATCCCATCACTAGCACATTTCTCCACATTGCCAATCTCCTAGGTAATCAAAGATAGGTATGGTTTTACAGTGCATATGGTCATCATTTTTTCTGTCATTTTTAAATCAAGGGTCCTGCTGAGATTTACTCATATTTGAGGCTTAAATTTTTAAGAAAGACAGAAAAATAGCCATTAAGTATTTGAAGTTTGTCTGATAGCCATACCTTGTTATGGTGTATCTGAAATGAGAAAAACCTAATTTTTTGTGTGTTTGATTTGGTAGTACAAGATAGCACCTTCAAAAAATTTATAAGTATTTCTAATTTAGAAATGTCATAAAAAAGAATGCCTCCATTTGTTGGCTGCTCAGTCTGTGCTAAGAAATGCTAACCAATATACATGTATTATTCCATGAAACTTTCACAAAACAACATCATAGAATAGATATTATTTGCAGGTACAGAAATGGAGTTGTAGAGCATTTAAATAATCACCGATGGTCACAGTACTTATTAGTGTTGGAGCTGGGATTTAAACTGAGTTCTCTTGAACACAAACTTTTGTGATAACAATCATTGAACTACCTGCACCTAGAATTAATGAAAATAAATTTAGACATCTATTTAGCTAAATTTTCTCTTGTAGGCACTGGAAAAAATACAATTTTTATGTTTGCAATTCATTTGAAGAAGAACATGTGTATAGAAGAACATGTAGATATATAAATATCTATTACCTATAGGAAAAAAAATGTACATATTTATACAGAAAAAGGAAAATATTTTCATATATTTTAGTTATTTACAATAAAAAACACATAGCAAATCAAATAGATTATAATATAGTCATGTGCTGTACAATGTTTCAGTAGCAGCAGGCTGCAAATAAGACACATCCATGACATTATAATATTGTATTTTTAGTATAGCTGTTGTATCTTTAGATATGCTCAGATACACAAATACTTTCCACTGTGTTACAATTGCTTATAATGTCCAGTCCGGTAGCATGCTGTATAGATTTACAGCCTAGGAGCAATAGTCTATATAATGTAGCCTAGTTGTAGAATAGTCTATCCCATCAAGGTTCCTATAAGTACACTCTAAAATACTCACACGAAGGTGTAATTTCCTAAGGGCACATTTCTTTGAGTGTATTCCTTTCATTAAGCAATTCAGGAAAGTTAAAAATAAAGGAGAGAATTTACAATTATTATATTTGAACAGCACATCCATTTAAATAGTATCAATAGTTACAGAAATACATGATTAAATATAAATACTTATAGCTATAATTTTGAAAGTGTAATAAAAATATATACTTAACCTAGGAAAGATCATTACTCTAGTGAATTACACAAAAATTCCCCTTCCCTTTTGAAGTTGGATATATGGACATTAAAGAAAATTTAATTGAGATAAAATCTATGGCAAGGAAATTCAGGGAAATATGAATAGTTTTGTCTGACCTAAGTAAGCACGTTGCTTAAAGCTAACTAAAATGGACAAGAAAAAGCTATGTGGAGGTAAGAGAAGTTAGTACTCTAAGCCAAGAGTATCTCATACTTGAGGCCTCAAAAAGTTTATTGTGTTTGTAAAATAAAGAGGGAAAAGCATGTGACAGGAGAAGTTGCCAGAAGACAAAGGACCAAAATGCTAAAGAGAAGGTAAATTCATTTTCCACTCTTTGTCAGAAGATGTTATAACACATTCATTCTTTCTTCCAATTATTAGTCAATTATTATTAAGTGCCGAGGATAGAACAGTCTTTTCTACACATTTGGATATGACAGAAAACACAAAGAAACTCTGTTCACAATGAGGTTATGTTGTCATAGAGGAATATAATCCACAAATAAAATCATATGTCAATATATACAATATGTACCATTAAAAATAATCTAAAAGTTAAGAAATAGAATAAAACTACTCAAACTTGACTATTTGTCTATGTTATCCAAAGTGATCTACAGATTCAATACAATCCTCATTAAAATACCAACATCATTTTTTGCAAATCTAGGAAAAATAATTCTATACTTCATTTGGAAACAGAAAAGAGCTCAAATAGCCAAAGCAAGATTAAGCAAAAAGGACAAATTAAAAGGTATCACTTTACTAGACTTCAAACTATATGATGAGGTAATAGTAACCAAAACTGTATGGTGCTGACAGATGGACAGAGAAATAGACCAATGGACCAGAAAAGATGACACAGATATAAAACCATCTTCATTGACAAACCCACAGCCAACATCACACTGAATGAGTAAAACTGAAAACATTTCTACTTAGAACTGGACCTAGTTGCCCACTGGAAACTTGCCAACTATCACCACTTCTTTTGAACCTACTGCTGGAAGTCCTAGCCAGAGCAATCAGACAAGAGAAGGAAATCAAGGGTAACCAAATGGGGAAAGATGAAACCAGACTATGGCTCATTGCTGGCAGTATGATCTTATATCCAGAAAATACCAAAGGGTATGCCAAGAGACTCTTGGAGTTGAAAAATAAATTCAGAAAATTCTCGAGTACAAAATCAATGTACACAAATTGGCAGCTTTCATATATGCCAACAATAGTGAAGCTGAGAACAAAATCAAAGACTTAACTATCCTTCACAACAACAATATAAAATACCCAATATATTTAACTAAAGAGGGAATGTCCTCTACCCAGAGAACAAGGAAACACTGAAGGAGAAACTCACGGAGGGTATAAACAGATGTAAAAACGTATCATGCTCATAGAAGGGCAGAATTAGCATTATTAAAATGTCTATACTATCCAAAGTGACCTACAGATTCAATGCAATCCCTGATAAAATACCAATGTGATTTTTCACAGATCTAAAAAAAATAATTCTATACATTGTCTGGAACAGGAAAAGTCCCTGTATACCTAAAGGGGGTAAGGGGATTTAAACAAAAAGAACAAGTCAGGAGGCATTAAATTACCAGACTTGAAGTTATATTACAAGTTGTACAAAAAAAATTCTTATAATAAAACTATGTGTACTCCCATAATATTCTGTAATTTAAAAAACATATAAATAGACATAAAAATCATCTAGAGGTCTTGATAAATGCATATTCTGATTTAGCAGTTGTGGAGGGAAGGTTGAAATTCACATTTCTACAGCTTTCTAGGGATGCCAATGTTGAACTGGCAATCATACTTCAAGTAGCAAAAAAAGAGGAGAATGAAGAGTTTTTTTTCAGGAAAGGACTTTCTTATGGATTATATTCAAATAGGTTCATTAGTAGAGATCTAATAATAGTTATCCCCAAATATATGGAGGATTAAATAAACTTTTTTACAATAATAGTTGGAGACATCAATATTGCACTTTTAATAACAAATAGAACAATCCAACAAAAGATCAATGAGAAAATAAGACTTAACACCATCAGCCAACTGAACCTAACAGATATACACAGATTATTTCACACTATAACAACAGAATATGCATTATTCTTAAGAGCACAGACAGAACAGATCATGTGCTAGGCCCCAAATAAGTCTTAATAAATTTTAAAAGATTTGAGTTATATAAAGACAGTTTTCTGGCAACAATGGAATGAAGTTAGAAATAAGTGACAGAAGGAAAACTCACAAATACATGAAAAATAAATAACATAGTCTAAAACACCCACAGAGTTGAAGAAAAACTCACAAGGTAAATATAAAAAATACCTTGAGATGAATGAAAATTAAACATATCAAAATTTATATGATGCAGTGTAATAAGGTGCTCAAAAGGAAATTTATAGCTATCTATTCCTGCATTAAAAAAAATTTCAATCAAACAAACTCCTTCATCTTAAGGTATTAGAAAAAGATGTGCAAGCTACACCCCTAACAGAAGGAAGCCGTTACTAAAGATTATAATGAAGATAAATCAAATATAGAAGAGAAAAATAGGCATTAAATTCTATCAACATCAAAAACATAAAGGTAATTAACTCCAGGAGAAAAATGTTGAGGTTGTTATATGAAACAAACCAGTGGCATGATTTCTGAGCTAATTATGAGGTTCAATTGAAGATAATCACTTACCCTGCATTATTTCACTCATGTGGAACAGGTATTGTGACATAAAAATTATGAAGAAGGAAACATAATTGTTAAAAACTAATTGGCTTTGTGGTAAACAATGCTTATAAATGTTAATTGATTTTCAGATGTTGAAATAAACCCATGGAGAGACGATTAGAGACAAATATTGCT
Organism: Galagoides demidoff; assembly: GCA_963574575.1. Lineage (NCBI taxonomy): Eukaryota > Metazoa > Chordata > Mammalia > Primates > Galagidae > Galagoides > Galagoides demidoff. The sequence goes on from CAUYQV010094963.1 coordinate 24,353, forward strand.
TAAAACGAGCTATAAAGAGAAATATAAATGTAACACTGTCTTAACAATATAAACAATATAAAAGTTCATGCTTAGAAATAGGCACAGAATTAGGGAGGAAGATGTTAGAGAAGAGTGCACATACAGACATACTTGTATTATAATAGGGAGACTGAAGAAAACTGTGTGTACTTAAAGGAAAAAGAAATTGAACATATTCTCAGTCCATTTAGACTCCTATAAAAAAAAGAACAATCATAAATAGAGTGGCTTATAGACAACAGAAACTGATGCAGGCTGGGAAGTCCAAAATCCAGGGGCTAGCAGCTCTGCCGCCTGGTAATGGTGCCCTTTCTGATTTAGAGAGGATGACCTTGCTGTGTCCTCATATGGTAGAAAAGGTGAGGAATCACTCACACCTCCTTTATAAGGGAATTAATTTATTCAGAAGGGCTCCACTTCTATGACTTAAGCACAAGACAAAGACCCCACTTCCCAATACCATTATCTTTGGGGCTAGGATTTCAACAGATGAGTTTCAGGGGGACATATGCATGAAGACCATAACAAATAGATAGCTATAAATCAGGAGACTTGAAGGAAAGCATTTGGGTGATAATGTCTAAGTTTATACTTCTGTTTTAATAGCAACCAATTAAAGTCTAAAGCTCTAAAATAATGATGAAGAAAATGAAAAATGGTAAAAGTATATTATTTAGGACTATAAACCTAATATAAGCTAAATTGAAAATTAAACAAAAGCAAAAATTCTTAGTAGGACTTGCTTCTAAAATGGAAAGCCTAGGGCTGGAGATGTATGGGGCAAGGAAGAATTGATTTATTATCAATTCCTTTGTACCACTGAATTTTTTCCAAAATATAAATGATTTAGGAAATGAATAAAAGAGAAAAATAATCCATTTTTTTCAATGAAGAAGAATGTTATATTAAGACATTCTTAAGAGTCCAGGTTATTTAAAGTCTCCTGGGAGACCAAATTGTCAGTGACTCCTCAACGTAGTGGGCAGGTAACCAGACAGTGCCCCAAATAGGAAGAAAATATATGTCAAAGGCTTAAAGGCTTATGACTGTAATTAGGAAGTTCAATAATTTCTTTTCCTCAAAGAGCAGACAATTAATCAGCCGGTGAGACAGCCATCTTTGAGAAACCATCCCTTCCTGTCATTTCCTATTGTTTTTGAAGTAACAATCAATGCAATACTTTATCAAATAAAACGAAGAGGGGCAAGTATTCAAAAATAAAATGACCACACAACCACTATTTTTAGATGGCATGTTATGTACCTAGAAAATGAAAAGAATTAGAATTAATAAATTGGTTCAATAAAGTATTCAAAACCAGTGCAAACACTGTATCCAACTTCAGAGTATTCAGTCATTTCAACTGCATTGAGCTCATACACATAATGAAGACAAAGCTCCATCGGAAACAAACATGTATGAACAGAATGCCAAACTTTTAAAACAATTTCCTACATGGACTTTCTCAATTTGTATATCCTTTTACTCTATCACTGATTGATAGCTAATTCCTATTTGGTTTCAAAATCCAAAGTATGTATCTCATGGATTATTTTACTTACCCTGTCAGCTAGCAGAGCCTTTTTTTATTTTTAAAGAAGTCTGCTTTTTATTGCTATTATACCACACCTTCCAAGATTGCCTCTTACTTTTCTGTTCAACATTTCTCTCTCTATTTGCTTTCTCTTTTTCTACTCTGTTTTAAATATTTAATTTAATAGCGTTTATTTTTAGCCCCTTTTTCTTATCATTCTGCAAACTCACCTTCCATAACATAAATACACATCTTTATATAGAAGATGCCAAAATACTAAGTCCATCCTATATCACCCCCATAGAGTTCAGGGCAACTTCACTTGGATACCCCTCCTATATCCCAAATGCCTCATTTTAGTTGGTAGTTAAGATCCCTCCAACTCCACCTATCAGTGCTTGACTCCAGTATCAATCCACCTATGCAAGTCAGGATATGAGTTTGGTATTTGATTCACCCTTTTTGTTTCTCCCATTTATCTATTGTTCTCCCTAAATATTATAAATAATCCATAAATAAATCTTAAATAGTTCCTAAAAAAATCATTGCTCTTCCTTAATGTACCTAAAATTGATCAATTCTTCTCTTCACTTCCATAATTCTCATATGTCTACCATTATCTTGCACAGGGATTACTACCCTGGACCCCGAACTGTTTGTTTAATAGCTTATAATTTTGGATTCCCTTTAATATGTTTTACACAGCAATAAGAGCCACCGTTTAATGTAACAATCTTGCTATATTATCCTCCCACTTAAAACATTTCAATAGTTCATCGTGTCTGCTTAGAATAAAGGCTAACCTTAAAATAGCTGCTGAGATATTCTGATCTCTGAGATTTTTAGCATTATTTCTCAATATAGCTCTTAGAGTTAGCAATTCACGCACCCCAAGTTTCTTTCAATTCCTGAAACTGCTATGGAATTTGTTCTCCTGGGTTTGGGCATATTGTTTCTGATGCTTCAAATAGCATTCCTTACCTTGCTTTGATAGTTGTTCTTATTGATTCTTAGATCTCAGCTTAAATTTCACTTCATCAACTATCACAAACTGCATTTGACTGTCTTTCCAGGTTCTTCTGCAGGATACTCCACTTTCTTTTATTACCTCTGTTGTAATTGCATCTCTCCTAGGTTGGAAACTCTTAAAAGGCAAGAGTTGTAGCTGCTTAGTTCATTTTTGTCTGACTAGCACCACATCAAACATGGCTCTTACTAAGCACATGGCTTTGCTTCTTGTTTCATAAAGACATAATTCTCTCAATTTCTACAGCTTTTACCTATAAAAATTCACATGTGCGGTAACCAGCTGTCACTTTCTTCATTCTCAAGAAACAGATTCTTCTGTTAGCTTTTTAGTCTAAACATGTGCATCCATGTTCTGATATGCTTCTAACTGAATATTGTCTGTTCACTTTCTTGTAAGTTTTTTTTTTATATTTTCCCCCCTTTCCAGTAGATATTATGCTTCAGAGGATAAAAGTTTCAGTTTTCTCACTAACTAAAAATATATGGCCTTGAATCTCTCTTTTTTCGCCCTCCTTGGGTGCTACTTTCTCCATTTTCCTTCATCACGAATACCTCCGGTAAAAATTTCTGTCCCTAGCTCTTTATGCTCTACTTAGTATTGGAACAGAATAAATTTACTAAAAATGTATCAGTCACTGTCTTTCCTGATTAGAGACCATTTGATGGCTTTACATTGCCTCCAACAAAATCAAACCTTTTATAGCAGAACATAAAAGAAACATTCTCCTTCTTCATTGTCACCGTTGTATGCCCTTGATTCCTTAAAGAGGACAAAATTCCAGATGTTTCATTCAAACCAAAATATATTCCCAGGAGGTTTACTGTTATCAGGTCTATTTGAACCCCAGAATGAGACATTACTTGGAAGTGAGGATTTTGTGAATGTAATCAAGTCCAGACGAGCTCATCCTGGATGGGAGTAGTTCCTAACCTAATGACTGGGACCATTATCATATTATAGTATTATAACACATGCATTTTATAAGGAGGGAAATTTTTAACACAAAGATTACACACAGGGAAGACTATGTAAAAAGAAAAAATAGAGAGAATACTATATGAAGACAGGCAGGGATTGGAGTGACACATCTACAAGCCAAGAAATGTCATAACTGGTAATTTATGTGTATCAGATGATGAGAAGCAGCAAGGAAGGATTCTCCTCTGAAGCCTTCAGAAAGGGTATGGCCCTATTGACATCTAGTCACCGATAATTGTGAGAAAAATAAGTTTGTGTTGTTCTAAGCAACCTGCTTTGTGGTAATTTGCATGGAGGTCCTGAGGAATCAGGGTAATAACTCTTCATACTTGACAGTCATAATACAACTGGAAACCATTTGTAAATTACAGGATTTCAAGTATATGGGATGCAGCTATGCCACTTTCTTCACTGTATTAAGAGCTCTTTGTTATGGTGATGCTGTCTAAATCAAAAGATACTAAAGTTTCATCTGGGATTGCTCATAGTCAACTGAGGCTTAGTAGTTGTAATTAAAGAAATTGAGAATAACAGGGGCAACCAAGTGGAGTCTACCTTCTGATTGTAAATGAGCTCTCTAACATCAGTCTTTTATCTAGAAAAGGTTTATGGAAAATCATAGAAAATGGTACCTTGAAACAACAGTGAAATAATCTCTATTGTTGCTTGTGCTTCGTTTTCAGTCACTATTGCCAAGAACTTTGCCACATGTAGAGGTTTTACCAAGAAAATGGCTAAGTAGTAAGTTAAACAATCTCCCCAGTCAAGGGAGTCCATATTTGTCTAATCAGGGTTGACTTTTATTTTTCTATAGGACATCAGGAGTCTGATGAGACTGATAAATTCATTTCATTTATGTTGTCTATTCAGAGGGCCACTGTACACATTCAATTCTATGGTCATAGTGTCCTAATTTCTCTGCATATAGAAGTTCCTACATCCTCAGCTTTCTAATAAAAGCATTCACAATGTTACTTACATACACGTACATTTTACTTCACAAATCAAAGACAACCGCCTAGCTAATCATTTTATTATATCTATATCTGTGAAGATGGTGAGTTATCTTCATTTGCATTCAAAAGAGAAGATAAAATTCCTAGTCAAATGAAAAAAATGCTTAGTTTTGCTGGCTCAGTAATGCAGACTAATAAAGTAAGAGATGTGTATGACTTATTTTCTTTTATAATATTTGTACTTCTGAAGGTTAGCATACTTCTGTGGGGAAAAAAAAATCTCTCAGTGATATTTTCGTTTGGAGACTCAAAAGCTAAAAAACACAAAATCTCGGTGAGAGCCAGGACACTGAGTGACAGAGGAAAAAGGTCACCATGCATGCTTCATCCTCTTCTACAAACACTGAGCCCTCTGGAGTATACTTTAGGAAACTCCTGTCAGAAGAAACAGTGCCAGAAGCAACCCTTGATCGGAGCTGTAACGGTAATCATCATAATTGCACTACTAAAACTAATGAAAACTATATTGGAATCCATCCTTGAAATAGTCACAGCAAAGTACATATTCTTTCTGTGCTGTTAGTCATTAGTCTCTGAAAGAAGCATTGTGGGAGTAAATGTCAACTTAACTCTTTTTTTCATTTGATGTATCTACTAAGTTCATAGAAAAAAAAAATCCAGACACAGCAATTACAAAGATGGGCAAATGACAGAGAAAACAAGTCTGTCTGATAAAGAGCTATTTCAGGGAACATGTTATTATAATGCAAATGCTACATCTTCCTGATGCTTTTTGTTGAAAAGAGAGACTACTTTACTGCTGTCATCAATGTAAAGCGAGCAGGGTTGGTGTGTTGGACAAGTTGAGCCCCGAAGTTCATTTCCACTTTGAAGCAGACTTCTCCAGGGAACAGGTAATAAATCTGCCACTCCACGTGGCTCCCTGAAGAAGACAGTGCTTCAGCCGGTGAGTGGGACATGTCAGCCCAGGCATATCTGTGAGGAGATGATGACCTTATAGCTGCCAATGTCTTCAAATAGCAGACAGATGGCAAGAACAAGCCTGACAACACCAAGATGAAGAATCAAAAAATTAAGGGTAAACAAAATCACTTCAGTCTGGTTCCCAGTGAGATGTACTTTGTCATTGAGCTTTGGTGTCAAAGACCTCTAAACATGATAAATCTGGCAAGATAATTTATACGTTCCATCTACCCACTCAATGGCATATTGGAGATTTAACATGCTGTTCATATTGAGAACTTATTCTAGCTTTATCATTAGCAGCTGTAGGAAGCTTGACATTGATTCCATCACCTCTATTTCTCCCTTTCCAAAGACAAAGTAAGCTTTTCTTCACATCAAAGTTGATTTGCCTGCCCTATTTTTTTTTCTAGACTTAGAAGAGTAACTAGTTATTGACTGAGAAAGTGGAGAGATTTTTTTCTTTCCTTGAGGAAAATTTAATCAGCTAAGTAATCTGAATTTCTCATCAGAAGAATAAATAGAAAAATGTCATAGCCTCACTGCACCAGTTTTTAAGTGGGTGGAATATTCATCCACCAGTTAATTTTCAGAATATTCTTCCAAAATATATTGGGACCTGTTCATCATTATGGATAACTATTCCTCTTTAAATAAAACTATCTCTATGATTTTCTGATTTATGTTATACATGTATTTTATTTATGTTATACATTCTACTGTGTCTTTTGGAAACTCATTCCATTTTCTACAAAGAATCTTCCATTTTCCATTTGATATTTTAAATAAACCATTCACCTTTTATAATTTTTAGAAAATGAGATTTCTCTTGGTTATATTATGTCCTTATTCACCTTATCTCTTTGGTCAAGTAGGGCACCAGCCCCATATACCAAGGGTGGTGGGTTCAAACCCAGCCCCCACCAAACTGTTGTGGTGGGCACCTGTAGTCCCAGCTACTCGGGAGACTGAGGCAAGAGAATCACCTAAGCCCAGGAGTTGGAGGTTGCTGTGAGCTGTGATGTCACAGCACTCTACTGAGGGCAATAAAGTGAGATTCTATCTCAAAAAAAAAAAAATTACAAGAGAAATTGATTTCCAGGGCTCTAAACTATCCTTCTTACTGGCCACTCTCTTGTTTATGTGATTTGATACTGAGGTTCCAGGAAATGCTCTTCTAAGAAAGATGACCCCCCAGTTCAGTTTTCCTCATAATCTCCATTCTATACCATCAACCTAAAGTACTTATGCTGAGTATCAGCATGATTTCTTAACCTTATAGTTAATAGGATCCTCTCAATGTTTTGATCAAGAAACACTTTAATGTAACCTTGGTGTCTGGTATTGTGATAATCCCTGTGGGGGAAAGGCAAGTAAAACATGATAACTTTCTTCATGAACCCCAGTGGAGAAACTCAGCCGCCTTTCCCCTTCCATATCGACTGACTTGGCTTACAGAACTTTGCCAGCAGGTTTATCTTCTGCCTTCCCTATGACAGGCTGAGCAAATCAGAGAATACAAACACTCTAGAAACATATCACTCCACCAGTCACTAGTGGACATTAGTATATTAACAAGTTGACTTTTCTTTCTTTTGGGCGGGGTAATCCTAAGACTCCTGTTTCTTATGTCTCTTATAATTCCTTAGTGTGAATAAGATCTTTTTAGCTTATTGTGGTAACTTTACAACATCTCTTTAATTGACTACTTTCTCTTGTCCTGTCATAGTTTAAAATCCTCCAGAAGGAGAAGCTGAGGCACGAATTTAAACACATGTTGTTTATTTGAGAAATGCAAGGAACCTTGGAAGAGAAATGGGCAAGTGTATCAGAGAAGAAAACAAACAATGCACGTGTGCGTTACAAAGCAGTAGCCACAGGGGACGCTTCACTTGGGAGAGAAGAAAAGTGCACGCCTCAGAGTTGTGCCAACCAAAGGAAAGAATAGCTGAGATTACGCACAAACTCTGTGATGCATTTAGTTCCCGGTATGTCTGCCCTGCCAATAGCACAAGTAGTGTAGTGCTCTATAAATTGAGGAAAGTCCTTAACACTGGAGATGGAGGAAATTGGCTCTGGAAACCAGAATGAGCACATGGAAATGACAGGATTTGAAGACATAGGGTAGGAGACAGGCAGCGTCTTCTATTCTTCTTCACTCATCTACCAGTGCTGTCTGGGATCTTCCCTAACAAATTACTGGCCCTAGGATTTTCGTCTCGAGAGTTGATCATATAGGATCCAAAACTACACTCAACAGTGAAGCTGTCATAACCTGAAAATGCTAAAATAAATACATAAGCATTGTGCTATGGAGAAAAGGCAGGGGGTATGGAGGTGGTGAGAATCAGGACATGGCTCCTGGAGAAGATAAAGATTCAGATCAGTGGAAGTTAGATAGATGAAGACAGGGAGGAGGGGGCAAGTGCCAAGAATGTTTCATCAAGTGGTACTGGAGCATCAAAGATGGGACAGTGAGTGTTGCCTGGTTTAAGTGCATGCAATAAAGTAATGCCTTTCTTAAAGGACAGTTAGAAACAATAGTAATGCCAACTGAAATCTGACCAGTTTTTATTATCACATATACTCTCAATTCTTAAAATATCAGTGATAATATGTTTGTTTATGTTCTAGCTGGGTGCAGTGGCTACCACCTGTAATCCTTGTAGTCTGGGAGGCCGAGATAGGTGGATCCCTTGCACTCAGGAGTACAAGACCAGCCTGAGCAAGAGCAAGACCCTATCTGTATATATAAAAAAAAATAGCTGGGTGTTGTGGTGGGCACCTGTATCTCAGCTACTTGGAAGGCTAAGGCAAGGAGATCTTTGAGCTCAAGATTTTGAGGTTACTGTAGGCTAAGATGCCATAGCCTTCTACTAGGTGCAAAAAAATGAGACAAATATTTATGCTCTAAATTGCTACAGTTAAATACATAAGTGAGTTACATATACACATATTTTATTGTTTGTTATTTGATAAATATTATACTTTATGAAGAAGCCAACTTGAAGAATCCCTCGTTATCCAGTGCTCAGGTACATGTTTTGGTTTCCAGAGTTGGTTATAGTTCAGAGTGATTTGAGGTTTCTTCTAATGATAGTACAATTTGCATCCTCAACCCGTACACTGTGTCCTTTTTCTGTATCTAAACAGATTTGAAATAATGATAACCCAGTGATTGTAAGGTAAAGAAACAAGCTGAATTGCTCCTATTCTGTCATTTGAAAATGCCAAGAGACATGACAAAACATAATGATGTTACATTGTCAGAACAATTAAATTGTCAATATTTGAATGACTCCTTTTTATCTAAATTGGGCACGATAGCAAACTACGCCCATGTTTGGTATCTGTCCGTCTTTTTTGTTTTACGTTATTTGAATATTTGACAACTATATTACAAATTTTAGAAATTTCTGTGGTGAAATTTAGTGGAAATGTTTTGCTCTAGAGCTATTTGAAGACTTTAGAATGGATATCTAAGGAATGTATGATGGGAGGATTACACATTTTGTATTTATTATAAAATGCAATGTCTATGAATTTCTCAAAAGATATATTTGCATTTAAGGTGAACTTTCCTATTAATAATCACACATATACACACACTATTGTGAAACCAAACTTTTATATAATATTAAAATATATATTTTTATCTGAAAAATTGTTGACATTGATGATAATGTGGCTATAAAGACTATGAAACTTGAGTAAACAAAAAGTCCATATATTTTAATTTAATGTAAAGTTGATATTTTGGGGGTATAGTAATAAATTTAAATATATCCATAGATTCATATAACTACTACCACAAGCAGAATATATAAAAGTACAATGGCTCACCAGAACTTCTTTATGCTATTCGTTTATGTTAATATTTATAGCTTCTACCCACCCTTAAATAGTAGCAAATATTTATAATGAATATACAAAGTTTTCTGTGGGACATCATACAAATGGAATCCTACAGCGTGTAACTTTTGTGTCTGCTTCTTTCACTGAACATAGTACCTTGCAACTAGATCCATTCCCATTTTTGCATGCAGAAATAATTTGTTCCTCTCAGTTGCTGAGTAGTGTTTCACTGTGTGGATAGAACTGGTTGTTTGCTTCATTTTCACTTTAGAGTCACTTGTCTTTATTGCTCCAGTTTTTGGTGGTTATAAAAAAATATTCTATAAACATCCAGAATAGTTTTGTTTTTTTTTTTTTTTTTTTGCAGTTTTTGATGAGGGCCAGGTTTGAACCTGCCACCTCTGGTATATGGTGCCAGTGCCTTACTCCTTTGAGCCATAGGCCCCTCCCTACATCCACAATAGTATTTTTTTTATATCAGTATTCCATTATTTAGGTAAATGTCTGCTAATTGTACTCTTCAACTTATAAGGTACATATATACGAATTTTATTTAAAAAAAAGCCAACATTTCCTGAGCAGTTGTGTTCTCACCAGCAAGGTGGGAGGGTTATAGGGATTTCCATGCTTTCCAGTATTTGCCTCTATTTTTTACTAGTCATTCTATTCATTATGTAGTAGCATCTCGGTGTGCTATTGATAATTTACATTTCCTAAAAGAATAATCATATGGGACTTTTTTATGTCTTTATTTTGCATTTGTATATTATCTTTGATGAATCATCTATTTTCCTATTTTTAACTGAGTTATTTCTTTCTTTCTAGCTTTATTGACAAATGAAAGTTGTATGTATTCAAGGTGTACACATGCTGATTTGATATACATACACACACACATATATATACATACTTTGTGATATTGTTACTATGATCAAATTAACTAACGTATTGATCACCATACAGAGTGTGTGTGTATGTGGTGATCACATACACCATTGTGTGTGTATGTGATGAAGACAATTATCTACTCTCTTAGTAAGTTTCAAGTACACAACTACACTTGCCATGTTGTAGGTTTGATCTCCAAACTAATTCATCTTATAGCTGACAGTTTATACCCTTTGATCAATATTTATTCATTTTCCTCATCACCAGCACTGGCAAACCACCATTCTATTTTTGATTTGTAGAAGTTTGATTTTTTTTGTAGAAGTCCACATATAAGTGAGATCATACTGTATTATTTGTCTTTCCATGCCTGTCTTATTACAATTAATGCAATGCCCTTTATCCATGTTGCTGCAGCTGGCAGGATTCTTTTCTTTGTGACATAATATTTCATTACATATATATATATACATATATCCACATTTTCTTTATCCACTCATCCATATACTGGCATGTAGGTTGTTTGTATATCTTAGCTATTGAAAATAATTCTCCTATGAAAGTGAGGATGCATATTTCTCCTTAAGTTACTGATTTCAATTTCTTTGGATATGTATACAAAAGTGGGATTTCTTGATCTTATGGGAGTCACATTTTTAGGTTTTGAGGTACCCTCACAGACTCTGTTTCCATAACCTCTCTTTCACATTATCACCAACACAGTTACCTTTCATATTTCATGTTTCTTTTGGGACAAGGTCTCTTACTGTCACCCAGGCTGGAGTGGAGTGCCATGATCATAGCTCCCTGTAGCCTTATAACTCCAGGGTTCAAGTGATTCTCCTGCTTCAGCCTCCCAAGTAGCTGGGACTATAGTTTGGTGCCATCACACACAGATAATTTTTTTTTCCATTTTTTTTGTAGTGATGGGGGTTGGGTATCTTCAAGTTGCTCTGGAACTTGTGACCTCAGGTAACTCTCTGTCCCCGGCCTTTCAAAGCACTGTGATTAGAGGTTGATCCACTGTGCCCTCCACCTTTCATATTTTCAATAATAGACATCTTAGCAGGTGTAAGGTAATAGTTTATCATGACATTAATTTGAATTTCTCTGATGATGAATAATATTAAGCTCCTTTTCATATATCTTTGATCATTTGTATATCTTGTTTAGATAAAAGTCTATTAACTTAGATCCTTCCCCATTTTTAGGCAGGTTATTTGTTTTTTACTATTGAGTTATATGAGTTCCTTATAGATTTTTGATAGATATTAATTCTTTCTCATATTTGTGGTTTGCAAACATTCTCTCCCGTTCTGGAGTTTCCTCTTGTTGATTGCATTCTTTATGGTGCAGATTTCTAGTTTGATGTAGTCCTACCCGTTTATTTTTGGTTTTGTTGCCTGTGCTTTGGGGGTAATATTCAAAAAGTCACTGTCAATACCAGTGTCTGGTAGCTTTTATTTATATTTTCTTCTGGTAGTTTTATGGTTATAGGTGTATGTGTATCCTTAATCCACTTCAAGTTTTATGCTCAGTGTAAGATAAGGGTCCTATTTCATTATTATTCCTTTAGCCATCTACTTTCTGAAAACCATTTTTTATAGAGAAAATCCATTCTTCATTGTGTATTGGCACCATTGTCAAGATTAACAATCATATACACATAGGTTTATTTCTGGGTTTTCTAGAGTAACAGAAAAAGAATTTGGCAGAATTTAACATCATTTCATAATAAAAGTTCTCAACAAATTATTTATAGAAGAAATGTGCCTCAAGACAATAATGACCTCAAGACAACATCACACTCAATATCTAACATCGTACTCAGTGGTGAAAAGCCAGAAACTCTTTCTGTAATATAAAGAACAAACAAAGAAAATCCATTCTAACCACTTCTATTTAGTAAAATACTCGAAGATCTAACCAGAGCAACCAGGCAACAAAAGAATTCAAAGGCACAAAAAGTATAAAGGAAAATGTAAATTGTCTCTATTTATAAATGAAAATACTAAAAACTCAACAAAAAAATCTTTTAACATTGATAAATAGTGAGTAAAGTCTCAGGATTTAAAATCAACATGCAAAAATAAATAATATTTCTATACACTAACAATAACATATTCTAAAAAGAAATTGAGAGAAGCATCAAATTTAGAATAGCATAAAAAATCCTTCAGAATGAATTTAACAGAGGATGTTAAAGATCTATACACTAAACTATAAGACATTGATGATAAAAGTTGAGAAGACCCATGGAAAGCTATCTCATGGTTAAAGATTGAAAGAACTAATATTGTTAAAGTATTTATACTAACCAAAGTAATCTACAGATTCAATACAATCCTTATGGAAATTCTAATGGCATATTTCAGAGAAATAGAAAAAGCAATCCTAAAGTTCATATGTAAGCGCAAAAGATCTCAGGCAGCCAAAATAATCTGGAACAATAACAATAAAAAAAAAACATAGCTGAAAGTATTATATTTCCTAAGTTCAAACTATGTTACAAAGCAATGGAAATAAAAACAATGTGATATTGGGAACAAAAACAAACACACAGGTCAATGGGTTATTTAATTTCTTAGTATTGACTTCTGAAAGTTCTTTGTATGAGCACTGACAATTAAGTTCATGAACTTATTCTTGAGCAAGTGGTACATTACTCAGTGCTGCGTATCACCACAATCACCTTCCAAGTACTTTGCTGGAAAAGCAATACACCACTTCCAGTGCCTACTCCACCCTTCAAAGCAATTGTGAAACTCTTTTTCAGGAATGAGCATCAGAGCTTTCATTGTAAGCCACATAACAACCCACAACAACAATAATGAACACCCCTCTGCAAACACTGCCACATATTGACACAAACACAGCTGTGGGACACTTATGTAGCAAGGCCATGAAACTTTACCAAGTGTTTGTACAGTGCTGCCTACGTAAGCATATAGTGATGGGTTTCCAAAATTGCTTGTGAGACCTTATACCACAACAGCTCTGATGGTCAGTACAGAAAAAGAGGACCAAAATTGTTTGTACTATGGACTAGGCATTGACATTGGTGCATAGCTTCCCAAGGGGAGTATTTAAAGGTGATCATGCTGATATTCAGCAATGACTACATGGCACCTATTCTAGGATGAGTTCACGAGCTTAATTGTCAGAACTTGTATGTTTTAGGCACATGTATGTTGTATAGGAGATTTGCAGATACGTTCCTTCATTTTTCACTTTGTGTCAATTTTCATGAGTGTTTTTTGCAAAGCAAAACTTATAATTTGGATAAATTCCAGTTTATCTATCGACTTTTAATAATTATACTTTAGTGTATTATGTCTAAAAATTCTGTGTAATCTCAGATCAGAAAGATTTCCTATGTTTTCTTCTATATTTTTATACTGGTATGATTTTACATTTAGTTATTATTTGTTTTGAATTAGTTTTTCTATAATGTGAGGTTTAGAGTGAGGTTAAGATTTTCTCTTATGTGATATCTAATTGTATGAATATAATTCATATTACAAAAAAGCCTATCCTTTATCCTTCAAATTTGCATCTTTGTCAAAAAAATAGCCATGATTGTGCGGGTCTATTTCTGAACTTCTATTATGTTCCTCTGATATACTTGCCTATAATAACTTCTCCAGTATATCACAGTATTATTTTATTTTACCATCAAATTTTAAAATTAGGTAATATAATTCTTTCACCTTTATTCTCCTCTTTCAAATTGTTGGCCCATTCTATTAGTTTTACTTTCCACATACATTTTAGAATCAGCCTGTCTGTTTTCTTAAAAATCTAGTTTGAACATTAATTGGAATTACATTGAGTATATAGATCAATCTGAGCTTATTTGGCATCTTCACTGTGTTGATTATTTCAATTCATGTTCACTGAACTTCTCAATTTATTTAGGTTTTCTTTGATTTCTTTTATCAATGTTTTGGGGTCATCAGCATTCAAGTCCTATATGTGTTATGTTGGATTTATGCCTAAGTGTTAATTTTGAGACCAACTGAACTTACATTTAGCTAATAATCTAGAAGGGTGTTTTCTCTTTCTTGACAATTTTTGAACTACAAAGAATTCAGTGCAGCTAAAGGGCAGGCAGAGAAATTTCAGGAGATAAATATAATGTTCTCTGGTTGTTAATTGAACGTGTGGATTAATCTCTGCCTCCACACTCAACAAAACAGTAAAAGGATGAAATAACAGCGACATTAACAAGAGGGAAAAACCAAAAAGACAGGAAAAGAGATAATACTGACTTCAGTCAAGGAATATCTCAGAATGACAATTCTAGGTAAAATAAAGGTAGCAAATAGTGAACACTATAGCTAGAAAGTTTATACAGGAGAGATAGCTTTAAAAAGTTGAAATTAATAGATTATGTGATACATTTGATCGTCTTAAGAGAAGATTTGTATTTACTTTAGAGAGATTAGAAATGAGTGAGAAACACGAATATAGAAAACCAAACAAACCAAAGCATAATGACTAATTCCAAGGAAACAAATATTATAAATATGATCTACCTGAGAACGGTGTGTACAAAAAATAATAATATACTTTATGCATATTTATGTCACCAAAACTTATAATACTACTGCAAAAGAATCTGATATGTTCAACAAACAATTTGTTTCCTCCTGATGCATAAAAGGAGTAAATAACTCTTTTTGATTCTATAAATGGCAAAGTGATTATTTCTAACCAATGGACAATAAATGGACATAATATACATTTCTGAATTTGCACTAAAATATTAAAAAAAATCTCCTTTGCTTCTTTGCTCTTCCCTCCTAGTGGCAGGTTGCAGACCTTTATGATAGAGGTCTTTGAGGTAGTATGTTAAATTGGAACAGTTTGTATTGATTATGGAGATTGGGAAGTCCAAAATTTTCTGTGTGGGTGGTAAGCTTGAGACTCAAGACAGTCCATCGTACAGTTCCAGTCTGAAGGCAGTCTGTTGGAAAACTCCATCTTGCGTTAGACGCCAATCTTTTTAATTGAATGAGGCCCACACATACGGTAGAGAGCAATTTGCTTACTCAAAATGTCGCTGCTTTAAATGTTAATGTCATCTAAAACACCTTCCAACTTGACACATAAAATTAACCATCACCACTTCTTTTTTTTTCCCCTTTTGTTCCTTTCATGAGAGAGCATTTTCAACTGGCTTGTGTGCTTACCTGATAAAAGAGCCAAAAGCAAAAGAGAGAGAAGTTTGAGGAGGAAGAGGGGTGATGGATAAAGCAGTTTGCCTGAGTTGTATTCAAATCATGGATAGAGATCATTTTGACCAGAAGGAAAGAAACTTCATCTGTTGAGAAGAGAGAAAACCTAGAGCTCTATCTCCACTGTACACCACAGTTTGGTTACATCTTCAGTGTCTAAAATGCTGTAGTTTTTCTCTTTGACTTCATCTAAAGAGAAATGGTTGCAGTCAAAGAGAATGTCATTTCCCCATTCACTCCCCTTTCATCAGTAGCAAGTGTGTCAACCCCTCATTCCTCCAAGCTTTTTAGTCATAGGATTAAAACAAATATTTAAATGACTGTCTTCTTTGTAAAACCCCTATCTCTTTACTTCCTATTTCTATACTCTTGTCTCCCTCAAAATTCTGTCACCTAAATATTGTTGGATGTGTTTTTGTTAATTTTCTTCATTGAATTTAATACAATCTCATGCCATTTAACTTCATCCAAGGCCTCACTGAATATCAGAAACATGTTTGTGTCTCAGTTGCATGTTGCAAGTATCCCTGGCTTAAGGTGATTTCAACATTCAATTTTGTATATACATGCCTATTTTCATCCTCTATCGACAACTTTAATTAATTTACATGCCGCTTTCATGGATTTACACTAACCATCTCCTTGTGACGGTCAACAATCCTTTCTCAGCCTCTGTACTCTTCTATCTCTGAAGGATTTCATTAAGTCTACTATGTCTTTGAAAGAATCTCATTTCTTGGTTTTATTATTCATTATTTTTCTGTTTCCTCAGACTTCAAAGATGAGTTGATATATCCCTTAAAGTCTGGCTTGTTTTCACAAAGTCTACATTTTTTAAATGAGATGTTCTTCTTTTGTACTCACAGTTACACATGGAAATTGTGAGGAAAAGTTAATGGCTTTTTATCTTAGCAAACATCTAAGAAGGCTTTAGAAGTGAGCATCTTTCAAAAGATGTTATTTTCTCAAGCTAGCTTAGGATATTTTGAGCCATTTGGAGATAATTGTATAACAAGCATTACTCAGTAAAAAAATGAAAGGACTATGGTGCTTTGATACATAATGAAGGAACTATGCTGGCTGATCACCTAAGAAGACAGAAGTTGACAGAGCTGGTGAAGAAAATTGCTGTGTGCAACTAAGACTAAAATTAAGACACTACATAGTATAGGTGGTGCTATTATTAGCATCAGAAAAAGATATTTTACAATATTGAGGCTATCCCTAACTTGGGTAGCAAGGACACTGACTGTAGTCATCATCATAAATATAAAGCCTTATTATAAGAAATAAATTAGTAGACTAAGCTTAAATCACAAAGTAAGGAATCAGGCTCAAAATAAATTAAAAATTTCTCTCTGTAAAGGTCATTAAATACTCAGAAGAATTAATAATTTTTAAAAATTTTTTAACATTATTTCTTCAATGTTTTTAATGGCTGATATATGAGATCTAGAAATAAAAACACAAGGCAAGGGATTGCACTAAATAGGTTCTTCTTATTATTATAGATTCATCTTATTACAGATGAATCATCTGTAAATTCAATACTATATTACAAGAGTTCAGAGAATTACATTGATCTCACAAACAAAAGGGGTAGGATCCCCTCATAAAAAATAAAACTAATTAAAGAAGATATTAGAGTACTAGTAAAATGTATTAGTATAAGTATTAGTAAAATATTTTCTTTTTTAATACTTTTAGACTATACAGAAAATACATGAAAATGTTTATTCAAATACTTAAAATAGACAAACACGTGCAAACCTCAGAAAGAAAACATAACTTTCAGGTAAAATTCTTCAGTCCTTTTACTGAAAATATCATGCCATTAGATAGCTATTCCTTATCTAAATTTCAATTCTCAATTTTTCTTAGATCACAACTGATAATATAGATGAAGAAACAGTGTGTGCAGACATACGTGTGTGAAAGAGAGAGAAATAGGTATTTGGAACATAGATTACTATTATTAATTTCTTATTTTTATTTTTACTAATATTGCTTTTCTACAGGGCAGTATACAAGCAAAAAACTCACTTCTCAGTCTTTGAATAACAGTTGGACAGGGAATCACATAATTGACCTCCAGGTGAGAAACTCTGCCTCACGGTAGCTCAAACCTTTGATCTGTCCAACACACTAACAATATTATTTCTGACAGAGATCCAATGAATTTCAAATCTGGTCTCTCTAAACCATTTATAGCTATAATCAACCCTCACAGGCAGCCTTATTCTGTATTTACAAATACTCATGGGGCAGGTTTTTTTATTGAATATCCATTTGAACAGAATAGAAGAGAAACTGAATATCAATTTCTTCTGATAGTTTTTGTCCCCAGACACATGCAACCATATTTAATGAAGAGTTTGCTAGAAAAATAAAACTTATTCCCAATCAATTGCCCCTTTTGTACCAACCAAATTCATCTGAGATTTCAGTAATGGACATTTGTAGGATAAGGTAGAAACTGCACTGGCTGAATATTTTATACTTTAGCCTGAGTAAATCTTAGAGAATACAAAGTATTGTAATTCTAAGCAAGAGAATGTTATGAATAAATTTGGTAACTTTTACAAAAAGGAAAGCATGCCATTTTGAAGGATGACTTTTTTTGTTTTAGACATCCCCAGAATCCAGCAACCTTACCAGTAAGAGCTTGCTTTGGGGCTAAAACTGTCTGCTTAATGAAATAATAGCTCTCACTGTCCAATTCAGGAGGGGAAGGGAAATCACAATGGCCTCTAGCAGTCAGTGCTATGTTTTTACCATTGGTTATTTTCTTTAATCATAGATATGCTTACAGAAGCTTGTGGCAGAGTAAAAGATCCACAGCCTGATCAGAACACTTGGTGAGAATTATTATAAAAATTTTTTATTATAGTCTCATATTATTTCAGACCTTAGGGATGAAGCTTCAGTTTTAAGATTATACCTTGAAATATTGTGTCTGAGATGTAAATTATGGTCTTCAACACTGTCCTTCTAGACTAATTATAACTTTAATTTTTAATTGAATAATTATTGGAAAGCACACTGAAGAGGTATATGTATAAAGGTACATGAAGGTACATGAGAATATGTATAAAGGTACATGAGTAATCAACAGGTAGAGGAAAAAACATGAAAGAATTTTGAAAATAAGTAAAGAAATTTTTATCTATTTTTTTTTAACTTTTTTTTTTTGAATGGTAACTATGTACATTAATACACTTCTGGGGTACAGTGTGGGGTTTTCACATGCAATCCGAAAAGGAAATTTTTAAAAGTAAATCAAGAAAAGGATTGAATTAGAGGGAAGTGAAATTTAGAAAATTTTAATTGTGATGTACTCGGGAAAAGTATAGATTAATGTCTATGAATAATTTAATTGTAGATTTTCATGAGGCTGTAGTTTCTTCTATATGTATGGAAATACACTATGAACTATTTTTTGGCATCACAACAACAAAAACGTGAATCATTGGCGTATTTCAGGGATCTACTTTGCGACTGTATTTGTGTATGTATACTGTTCTTATAATACAAACACAGTTGTTCTAGATATTACTTTAAAAAAACAAAGAAAGAAAATTTTCTCCTTTGCCATGGAAAGCTGTGATGATGGTTAATCTTACGAGGCTAGTTGTCAGTTTGGTCAAACACCTATCTAGAAGTTGCCCTTAAAGCTGCCGTCTGCAACGCCTGATCCACAGACCAGAAGAGATCTGGGTTGCACAGCAGGAGGCGAGTGTCAGGGAAGCTTCCTCTGTGTTTACAGCTGCTCCGCATCACTCATGTCACAGCCTCAGCTCCGTCTCCTGACAGATCAGTGGCATTCGATTTTCATAGGAGCACAAACCCTTCTGTGAAACGCACATGAAAGGGATCTGGGTTACATGCTCCTTAGGAGAATCTAAAGCCTGATGATCTGAGGTGGAACTGAGGTGGTAATGCCGGCACTGGAGTATGGGCACAAATACAGATGGTCATTCACAGGAAGGTTGGACTGCCCAGAAAACATAACAAATCAATTGCTTGCACACTCATACTAGAACCCTACCACTGAGTGGCACATGACGATTAAGCTGCATCTGGTGGCAGGCTTTAGAGTGGCAAGTGAGTTGAAACACATCAACTGTACAGCTGCATCTGGGGTAGGCTTTAAGTCAGATTCCAATACTCATTGTAGTCTGCACATGGCCTGCACATTATATTTTTCACCACTCTGTCAATACCTCTCTCCACTGTGAACTGGTCTCAGATACAGTTTTTGTAAGCGCTCTGGCTAGCTCTAACAAAAAATGAGTAAAAACCAACTGTCACTGGAGAGCTTCTTTGAAAAGGGAGAAAGACCCAATGGTAAGACAGCAGAAAATTCTAAGTCTGCAAAAAAAAAAAAAAAAGAAAGAAAACTACATTTAAGAGAGAAAATCAAGAGTCCTGCTTAGATTACAGGCTCATTGCAATTTAGATCCCCATTCTCCAAGCCTACCTTACACTATCAAATAAAGCCATGAACGCTTCAAAACTGCTTTGCTTTGCCACATTGAGTCCAAGCACCCTGCATTAAAAGACAAGCAATTGAAGTTTTTCAAAAGAAAGAAAAAAAACATGAACAAAATAGAAGTAATTATTGAAAGCCACTAATTCATCAAATGTGCATGCGTTGAGAGCTAATGACATTGCTCAAGCTAAAAAGCCTTCCCTATTGATGAGAAACTGATCCTGCCTGCTGCAAAGGACATTTTCTGCAAACCTTTAGGAGAGGTTGCAGTTCCAAAGGTGGCACGTGTTCCTCTTTGGGCCAGCACCATAACTAGACAAGTTGACCAAACAGCAGAGGTTACTGACACACAGTTGGTAGGATCAACAAGTAAGTCATAGTACAGAATCCAGGTTTCCAAGCCTACCAATGTTGAAGAAGGCAACAATGGTTATTTCTGTGTGACTTTTTCAGATGATGGTGCGGGAGGGTGTGGTATGTGCACTTTTGTTGCCACTCAACAGCACAGCTGCAGAACTATTCAAGTCTTTAAATTACATGTCAGGAAAACTAAATTGGTCATTTTGTGTCAGAGCTCATCCTGATTTGGCATTACCGTGACTTGTATAATTATTTCATTTGATATTACAATGCAATAATAGAAATAAAGTGCACAATAAATGTAATGCTCTTGAATCATCCTGAAACACCTCCCCCATTCCAGTTTGTGGAAAAACTGCCTTCCACGAAACTGGTACCTGGTGCCAAAAAGGTTGAGGGCTGCTGCATTAAAGCTATATTTAGGAATAGATTAAGGTTTAAATCTATAAACTTTGAGTAGAACAGAATACCCTCCATAATGTGGATAAGCTCTATCCAGTCAGTTGAAGGCCTAAAAAAAAAAAAAAAAAGACCAAGTTCCCCCAACGGGAAGGCATTCTGTCTGTAGAGTGATTTTGGATTCAAAATGCATCATCAGTTCTTTCAGTCTGCAACTTACAAGCAGGCCTGCCCTAAAGATTTTGGAATTACCAGTCCCCAAAATCACATGAGTCAATTCCTTAGTCTCTCTCTCGGTCTTTCCTTTTCTTTCTGTTTACACACACACGCACATATGCCTGCACGCACGCACATAAGCACACACCCTCACACACATACGCAGTCTATAGGTTCTGCTTCTCTAAGGAACTCTGACTAATGCAGGAGCCCACTCATTCATTACACTCTTTGTGAACCTTCTAAAATTTCTTCTTTTAATTCCTATTTCTAATACTATAGTCCCTTCCTTGATTTTATATGTTTATTAATATTCAAAAGTCAGAGGTTTCAGGATATGGCATTTCTAGAGAGCTTGTTATTATTCATTTATTCAAGAATTATTTATATTAAAAGTGAACTAAAAGTGCTCTAGCAGCTAAAGATATAGTGGTGAATAAGCCAGACAAAGTTTCAGTTCTCAAGGAGCTTTCATTCTTACGTAGACCAGTAGGAATCCCTGAAAAGTCACTAAAATTTTAAACACAATTTATAGTAAATGTTATCTAAGGTTAATAACTGAGTATACCAAAAGTGTCTAAGTAAAGTTAAAATGCTTCTAGTTTAAGCAGTTATGTTTCAAGAAAGTTTTTCATTATTTGAAAGCTTTTGTTTACTATAACATACAGGTGGAACTGTGAGTATATAATAGTGTAATTTATTCATTTGGGTCCTTGATGCATTCAATTTATATAGCTCTTAAATATCTAAGAAGTATTTATGACAGCCTGAAAAGAGGCCAAGTAATGATAATTGCAATTGATGTTGTTAATTGTATGAAACTCAAAAGAAATAACCAGATATAGAGATATCAGATTTCTTATCAAAATTTAAACTAGGATTCTAATTTTATACAGGAAATCCCTTATTTTTAGTGGTTTTATGAAGTGGATATGTTTATAATTTACATTTGTTTCCTAAATACCGCTACTGGCCCTAATTGAGAATTTCATTACTTCTTATGAGGCTTAGAGCCTCTGAATAGATTTCTTTTAACCTCCAGAATCTACCGTCTTAAATTCAGCATATCCACCTATGTGAATATGCAGTTTCCTTACTTGAAAACTTTCAGTGATTCTGTATCCCAAACAGAACAAATCTCATATGCCTCCACTCCCAATGTGAGCACTTTTCAATGTTCACACCCAACTCTCCAGTCCCAGAGCTATTTCATTTGATGTCCCTCTAATTTTATATTCATCTCTACATTATATATATATTTCCTACAGATTTCTGGATTTGGTTATATTAAATTACTACTTACATTTTTATTTATAAATATTTGTTTAAACAAATAGCCATAGAATGTGCTGCCTTTATCATCACAGAATTGGAATGACTAAATAAATTCTCAGGGGAGTGGCAGTTCTAAACACTCAGACTAACAATTTCATGTCAAAATGGTGCTGGCTCAAGGCTTTAAACTCATTCAACCCAGAAAGCTCATTCTACCAGCAGATACAAAGAATAGAAACATTCTTCCTCTGGGTCTCTTAGACCAGGTAGCCTGAGATCTTACTCCTCCAATATTAGGCAGAGTCTGTGCCCATAGAATCAGCAGGAAGCAGATACACAAGACCTCTGTCCCTCCACACCTCGTAAGAAAAGGGGGAACATTATTTTTGAGCGGGGAATGACATAGGGACTTGGCAGGCACTGCTTAACACAGAGTCCAAAGTCCCTCCCCAATCCTGATCAAAAGACAGACGTGGAAACAGAACAAGTTAAGGCCAACTGAAACCAAGAGGACAAGTAGAGTCACTGCTGACCTTACAGCTCCTCATATCCTAGTTATATTAGCATGCCAAATAAATACCCCCACAATACCACAACAGTCACAGGGGACCTTAAAAATAAACAAAAGTAAAGGTTCCCAGTTTTAGGGAAAAACCACCCCTTGCAAGAATTAGCATAAATATTCCTCCCCTGCTTATTAGCCTATGATTAAAACAGTGCTTAAATTTTTTAAAAAAGTTTGATGAAAATATTTCAAATGGTATATAAAACCAGCACATTGTATTCCATGATTACATTAATGTACACAGCTATGATTTAATAAACAAAAAAGTTCATAGTGTATATAAATGTATAAGTATGGGAATTTATATATTATACATAAAAGTGTATATGTGTATCTATATATCTATATCTATATCTAGTTTCCTACTGAGGAGAACAGCCCCTCTGTCTGTCTATTTATCTATCTAGCTATTCCTCAGCAAGGAAAACTAGCCTGTACTCTGTGGAGTTGATCCTCTCTATTTCCTAAAGGAAACTTGCTTTTACTTTATACTTTTGGCTCACTTCATTATTTTTTTCCTAATACATGTAAAAAGTTTGAATATTTTTATTTAAGTTTAAATAAAATTTTTCTATGTTCTTCACATTTTAAATGGGACGCTTGGCCAGTTTGCTTGAATATGAAAATGCTCCTCTGTGTACTGTCTTCCATCTTACGGATTGTTTTTCACTGCTATGTGTAATGCTTTTGGGGGTTGACACTATTGAAAAGGTGAGCTATAAGGTTAACATAATATATATTATATATATTTTAATAACATATATATTAAAATGTGTCTGTGATTTTTTTAATAATTACTATTTTGGGTCCTTTGGTTTTGGTATCTTTGTTTTTCTGCTAGATAAAGGCAATATTGAATTCATATGCTTATCTTCTCTCAGACTATTGAAAGAACTCATAAAACACAATATTTGCAAAATATGAAGAGCATAAAATATTTCATGGTGTTTACCAATTTTTGTAAAGTGCTTATTGAAAATGATGTTTTGCTAAATTTGATAATAAAAGATTAGTTATGGTGAATAGCTTACCAAAAATAAAAAAAATCCCAGCCAATTGGCAATATTAAAAAGGTGATCTCAGTAATATCTATACACCCCTTACAATATGAGTTTTCACGCCCTCATTAGATGCCTGAAACATTTTTTCTTGTATTTTTTAACTATTTCACTATAGCTGTACATATTTTGGAGGTGCTTATGATATTTGGATACATATTGGTTAATGATCAAATTTGGGTAATTGAGGTAGCTGTCACTTCAAACATTTATCTTTCCTTTGTGTTATGAACATTATACCAGAAATCTTTTCTCTCCTTAATTAGAAATGAGGTGGTCACTTAACTTGACATAAACTGCAACTTCTTTCATTGCTCTTTTAAATAAAAAAAAAAAACAGACAATTGACTAACTCATCAAACCTGAGTTTTGAAAATATTATTGCCTATAGAACACCTCAGAGATTTCACAGATAGATCTGAAATGAACCTTGAACATGGATATTTTAAAAGGATTCACTATTATTTCCAAATACAGCCAGGGCCAAATTTGAAACAGATATATTTTAATCGAAATTTTTATAAAAATGCACATTTTATTGGTCACCAAATGTGTAAAGAGAAAATTTCTTTTCATGAGAACTCATACTCCAAAAATATATTTTAACTGAATTTGAGGAGTTGAAATATCCCTAAACACTTCTAATCAGCACTTTACAGAGAAATATTACAAATAACACTGCTGTTTGTAGTGAAATAAAGCTAAAATTTACTCATATAATCAAAGCAGAAATGTCCATCTACCTGAAAATATATGAACCTCTTATTAAATATCTCCCGAGTAAAAGGAAAATATAATCTTAAGTATAAAGATAATGACAAAGTAATTACATATTAAAAATTTATGGATGAAATTAAAGAGCAGAAAAAAATTCATTGGACTAAATACTTTTACCAATAAAAATGAATGCATAGAAATAAATTAAATCACTAGCTCAAAAATATATAAAAAAAAAGAATAATCAAGGAAATTAAAAGAAAGCACAGGGAGGGAAATAATAAATATTAAAGCATTAATTATGATATATAATATATAAAATTGTAGATTTAATTAATAACTATTGGGTATTTTAAAAAACAATGACACAGCTAAACCATTAGAAAACTTAATGAAGGAAAAAGGAGAATATGAAAATATAAAAAATTTTACTCATTGCTGGTGGGAGTGCAAACTAATACGTTCCTTTTGGAAAGATGTTTGGAGAACACTTAGAGATCTAAAAATAGACCTGCCATTCGATCCTACAATTCCTCTACTAGGTATATATCCAGAATACCAAAAATCACATCATAACAAGTATATGTATACCAGAATGTTTACTGCAGCCCAATTCATAATTGCTAAGTCATGGAAAAAGTCCAAGTGCCCATCAACCCATGAATGGATTAATAAATTGTGGTATATGTACACCATGGAATATTATGCAGCCTTAAGGAAAGATGAAGACTTTATCTCCTTCATGTTTACATGGATGGAGCTAGAACATATTCTTCTTAGCAAAGTATCTCAAGAATGGAAGAAAAAGTATCCAATTTACTCAGTCTTACTATGAAACCAATTTATAGCTTTCATATGAAAGCTATAACCAAATTACAGCCCAAGAAGAAAGGGAGAGGGAGGGGAGGGGAGGGGGGAGGACAGGTGGAGAGAGGGTGATTGTTGGACTACACCTATGGAGCATCTTTCAAGGGTACATGTCAAATTTACTAGGTGTAGAATATAAATGTCTTAACACAATAACAAGAAAATGCCGTGAAAGCTATGTTGACCCAGTTTGATGAAAGCATTTCAAATTGTATGTAAAACCAGCACATTGTACCCCATGATTGCATTAATGTACATAGCTATGATTTAATAAAAAGGGAAAAGAAAATATAAAAAATTATCATCAAGAGAAAAATCTATTAAAATAGAAGAATTATTTTTTAAATCATGAGGCTACTGTGTTATCTTCTTATGAAATATGTTTTGAAAGTTTAGATGAGATAGACAACTTCATAGGGAAAAGCATATCAGTAAAATTGACTTTGAGTTATAATGCTTACCAAGACCAATTTTTTATTTAAGAATTTTAGAAAATATTCTCAGAGTACTTTCCTTTTATCCTTTCAGATCCACTCACCCTGTTTGAATTTCAACTCTAATATTTGCCCAAAGAATCTGTCCCCCTCTAAGTAGTTTGATGGTATTTATTAACTTTAACTTCTGGTAGTAATCTTGACTCTGATCCCATGCTTTTCTGCATCATAGGACATGATCATATAATTTATTTTTTAATTAGCTCTAATGAAATGATGCATAGTACAAATGGATATGGTATTACACTACCCTTGCATGCTTAGTATAAATACCATTTCACCATTACATATATTTATTTTTCATCATACCATTGTTTCTATATATTTTTATTATCATTTTTTAGCATTTTCATTATGAAAATTCAAACCTGTAAAAGTTAAACTTTTGCCCATCTCCTATCTTCCATAAATATAAATATCCTGTTATATTATTTCATCTATACCTCCCTCAACTCCACAGCACTTCACTCAATTATTATTATGATTATTATAAAACTTTTCAGATAAATTTATACCTATTGAAAAGCATAAGTCCCCGATCCTATTATCAAATGTATCATTTCCAGCTAACTTTTTAAATCCTATTCTTGATAAATAAAGGTAGTAACTTTGTTATAATTCATGATGCCGTAGCTGACAGAAGTCTGCTTGTCTTAAAGCAATAACGTTCTTTATATGTTTACAATTGCCTCATATCGTTTATTCAGTGTCAGTTATATCATTATTTGTGACGTTACATCATCTATGGGGCTACTTAAAAATACTGGTCTCTAAAGAGTCTCTGAAAATTATTATCATGCTTCATTGACTAGCATTTTTCAGATCATATGGAAACATAAACAATAATTCACTTTCCAGTCATGTTAAACTCACTCTTCGGAATTTAATAGTGTTAAGGTAGAATGACATATATTCCAACCATGCTTGGTCTTGAACTATCAAGGTCAAGACATTCCTATAATCAATTAATTCCTATAATATTAGATTGGACAATTAAGTTTAAGAAACCATCCGAGGAAAACTGCTAAGATTTCATTGCTGTATATCACAGTGGTCACTGAAGTATTTCCCTTGGGAAGCTATGACCTGACACCAGCACCTAGTCCACCCTTCATAACAATTTTGGAACTCTTCTGGCATGACCATCAGGGCTGTTGTCATCTGAGATCTGACAATTAAATTCACAAACTCTTTCTATAAAGAATGCTACATACCTCATCAGGGAATGTCACTACAGTCACTTGGAAGTACTCCTGGCAGCTCTGATTTCCATTATAAAGAAAGAATTCCAAAATTGAAAAAAGCCAACAATCCCATGTATCAATGGGCAAGAGAGAGGAATAGAACCTTCTTTAAGGAAGACAGATGACTCTCTAGCAAACATATGGAAAAAATGCTCATCATCCTGATTATTAGAGAGATGCAAATCAAAACCATCCTGAGACATCACTTAACCCCAGTGAGAATGGCCCACATCATAGAATCTCAAAACTGCAGATGTTAGTGTGGATGTGGAAAGAAACACTTTTACACTGCTGGTGGAACTGCAAACTAATACCACCTTTTTGGAAGGAAGTATGGAGAACCCTCAAAGAACTCAAACTAGACCTCCCATTTGATCCTGCAATCCCATTACTGGGCATCTAACCAGAAGGGACAAAAAATCCTTTTATCATAAGGACTCATGCACTAGACCATTTATCACAGCTCGATTTACAATCACCAAAATGTGGAAACAGTCTAAATGCCCACCAACTCAGGAATGGATTAACAAGGTGTGGTATATGTATACCGTGGAATACTATTCAGCCATTAAAAAAGATGGAGACTTTAGATACTTCACATTAACCTGGATGTAAGTGGAACACATTATTCTTAGTAAAGCATCACAAGATTGGAGAAGCATGAATCCTATGTACTCAATTTTGATATGAGGAAATTAATGACCTAGTATATGGTGGGAGTGGGGGAATGGGAGAGCAGAGAGAAAGAGAGAGAGGGAGCAGGGTGGGGTCTCTGTGTGTGACACACCTTCTGGGGGCAAGACATAATTGTAAGAGGTCCTTTATCTAACAAATGCAATCAGTGTAACCTGGTTTCTTGTACCCTCAATGAATCTCCAACAACAACAAAAAAACCTTTGAAAAGTTACTGGGCACGCATATTAGTGCATACCTCTCCAAGGGCACTACCTCAAAAATAACCATAGTGATATTCAGCAATGAGTTATGTAGCACTTTTTCAAGGATGAGTTTGAAAACATAATTGTCTTTGAAAGTTGACTAAATTTCTCCCCACACATTGATTACAAAGAGAAAAGTAAGGGAAGGGGAAAGAGCATTCCTTTCTGCTCAAAGAATACCTGTTCCTGTCCAACATGGGTGAAGACTGGTTTAGAATATCAGGACATTGCCACATTTATCACTTCGTAAGAGAAAATAGTGATGGGAAGAAATTTTTGTCACCATTAAGCAACTTGAAAACCCTTAAAGGAGGGCTTCCACTAAGCCGTCCTCACAAGAACATGCGAAATGCAGCATGAAGACTATGGAAGGGCTAGGGTACCTAACCTGGATGCCAGGGACAAACAGCACATAGGGTGAAGAGTGCCTACAGCCGCCTCGGGTGGAGGAGCCATGTGGGCAGAACATGAAAGGCAGGACTAACACGTGAATTGCACATGAGACTCAGCCCAGAGGCTGGTGGTGGACCTTCCAGAGCCTGGAGTCCTGAAGTCATCCCATTTCTGATGTGAATGAGAAAATGCCAAGGTCAGCACCATTCTGCCAGTGTAATTTTGTGTGTCTAGTCAATGAAAGAGCAAGAAGCCAGCGAGAGGAATCTGATCCTCAAGATGCTTTCCTGGAACTTGAGCAGATCACAGGCTTGGGACAATGCACAGCTTGAAGCTCTATGGAAGGGTATCTGCTTCCTATAGTTACTGTGGGGTAAACTCAGTGGTCCCTTCTTGCTTATTAAATACTCTAACACTCATGTAAACAATATTCTTTATTAAAGTCTCATTATAGAAACAGCTAGTATGATTTCTGTTTTTTTGACTGAACACTGGACTGATACACTTATAAATCAAAAATAAATAAATTATACATTTAATTGAAACATCTTTCTAAAATTGTTGATTATAAAAGTTTTAACTGTGATCAGTCATTATTTATGCCTAAAGGTGGTTTGATTGAGATAGACCCAAAGCTCATGTCTCCTTCCTACATAGGGTTGTCTAATTTCTATAAATTTGGAAAATAATATGAGATAGAGTATTAATATGCCATAATTATAAAAAAGAATAGACTATTGTCCCTTTAAAGTAAATTCACTGTAACAATTTGTTGATATTAAAAAAATACTGTTTGTTGATAACATTTTTTTTTTTTTTTTTTAGAGACAGAGTTTCACTGTACTGCCCTCGGTAAAGTACCATGGTGTACTCTTGCAGTAATAGCTTGCAGTAATCTCCAACTCCTGGGCTTAGGTGATTCTCTTGCCTCAGCCTCCCAAGTCGCTGGGTCTACAAGCACCTGCTACAATGCCTGGCTATTTTTTTGTTGCAGTTTGGCTGGGGTGGGTTCAAACTCATCCCCCTTCGTATATGAGGCCCATGCCCTACCCACTGAGCTGCTGGCACCGCCCTGTTCATTGACAACGTTATTTTAAATACTACACATCTGTTTTTTGTAATTATCATTTTCCCACAATGATTAATTCAATCCTCAGTGATAAAATGAATTTTGATGCTTGAGTATTAGAATCTTGCATTTCTGTAAGTGTTTTTCAGTATTCAAAAGCAATGGAATATAATTACTATAAGATAATATCTGGTAAATAGTCTAAAGGTGTGATGATATAATGAGCTTGGGCTTTAAACAGAGGACTTTTTATTATTCATGATTTAACAAAGGCCTTCTATTTTTTTTTACAATTTTCTCTACGATATATTGCCTTTGTTACAACAAAGTGAACTAGAAATAAATACTGATCAGACTAAATATGTACAACTTCATATCCACCACTACATGTGTATTCATTTAAAACACTGTAGTATGAGATCAGTTCAGTTTCTATAAAGAATGATAAATACATGTTTTCCTTTAACTGTTGCCTCAGTCTGTTGAAAGATGGAATTACATTCAATAGTACTGACAACTCAGAACATCTGCTCATTGTGGTGAAGAACAGTGACAACTTTTATTGTGCTTACTGCTATTTTCTCAATAAATTTCAAATCAAATACTACAATTACAATAACTTTCCAGACAAGAAATTTTATAGACAGTAAATTCTTCTCATACTCTTGTGTTCAAAATGATGAAAATTATAAAATTATGAATGAAAAAATAGCAATCATATTGTCTTGGTTGGTAAGATGACGTAAACCTATAGATACAGAGGGGAATGCATCACTGAAGCATTTATCCTATTCTTTAACTTATATCAGAAAGCATGGAAATCTCCTCAACTAGAATGCAACTTATGAATGACAGGAAAAGTTTTTGGAGATTCATTTTTTGACCTAAATATTTGTTTTCTTCCCCCAAATATCTTACCTTCATATTCAATAATTCTGAAGTGAAAACATTCAGTTTAGTAAATGTTTGCAGGCAATCTGATAAATAAGTAAAAAAATCACATGTAAGTTTATATTTTGTTAATAGTTAGATGACGCTAATCCCCAATAAATAGTAAATGGTAAATGTTTACTCAGTATAGCTTATGAAGTAGAATAGATACTATTTTAGAAAAAAAATTGAACTAGATAACTTGAATTAAAGTTTTCTAAGTAAAATGAGTTTTTCCACCATATACTTATATTTAAGCACAGCCACCAAACAGACTAAAAAGTATTTAGCTATGCTTCAACGTCATTTTGTACAATTTCTCATGATAGAGATTATTTCCATTGGATTGTTACCAATTGTTCCCATTTCCATACAGTACTCAGCTAAATACTGTGTTATACCTCATCAGGTAATTAGATGAAATGAAACTAATCTCTAATGCTGACCTATTCTACTCAGATATTTTTAGTATTTATGCAATTAGTAGAACATATTCACACTCAATGTAACCCATTTCTATCTACTAATCTCACACTACTTTGTACATCAAATATATGATTAATGAAAGTATAGAAGAAGAGCTAAACGTTCCACAAAAGTAAATATACACACACCTCATATAAAGTCAAATATTTAACAAAGACTCAGACTCTTTATATTATATATTCTAGCAACAAGATGCTGTATTATGTTAAAACAGTATTAATTGATTTTACCATACTTTTTGTGTTTACCTGTAGGAGTATATACTACTATGGTAAAGATACCCAAAAGTTTTATTTTTGCAAAACAATTATGGCTTCATTTTATACAAAATAACCAATAGATTCATTTCAGAAAGGAAAGGAAATGTAGCTCAGCTGCCAGGAAGAATTTTATCCACTGCCGTGCAGATATATATCTCAATAGCCACAGGAATGTAAAACCTATACTAATACATATTAGCTTTTTGATACATGGTGGCATTGTTATAATCAGTTTATCATGAAATTCTTTCAAAATTTTTCAATGCATCAACTAAGAATGCTCTACATGCCTAAATATATTAACTATTTGAGAT
Source organism: Galagoides demidoff (assembly GCA_963574575.1). NCBI lineage: Eukaryota > Metazoa > Chordata > Mammalia > Primates > Galagidae > Galagoides > Galagoides demidoff. Next base: position 55,916 of record CAUYQV010094963.1, read on the forward strand.
ACAATAAAATACTTCTTTCCATTACCTTAGTAAATTTACTGTCACCTTGTACTAAATGATGTAAAATAAAAAAAACTGACAGGAACTTAAGAGACAGAGAGAGAGATTCCTTCTTCCCAAACTCCCATTACATCGACTAAATTATGTCTCCTGGATAATTATAATATGATTTCAAATAAGAAAGCCAAAATTTAATCAATTGTGTTTTGTATGTATATTACCTGAGTAATACTATATTTATAAAAGAGGAATAATTTTCAAAGAAGCTAAGAAATTCAGTTAAAAATCATTGTATCTCAGCTCTGATCTATGGAGAGAATGCCATTGCAGTTAACACAAATATTCAATCTTGATAGATTTATACTGACATTAGACAATAAACTGGTACACAAAATGTTAAAGGTTAAAGAAGAAAGAATTCAGACTCCTTACGATCATCTCACTCCCATGTAATTCTAATGTAATTCTAATTTTGCTATCTATACAGATTGATGAAATCAAATGCCTGAGTCTACTGAACCTAGATGTACCACATACCAAATAGGTAGCTCTGGGCAATTTATTACTTTGGTCTGATTTAATTCCCACTGTGCAATGGATACTAGTAATAGCATCAGTATCTCAGAATTATTGCAGATACTGAATGAGATAATACATGTAAAGTACTTAGAAGACTGTCTAGCATATAGAAATTGGTGGATAAATGTTCGGTGGCACTAAATAGTAAGCAGCATACAGTGAGTTATTTGCTACAATCCAGGTAATAAAGTCAACTTTTAAATAAATTTGAGAAAATTTTTCTGTCTTTCCTTATCTGTCCTTTTATGGAATGATGATGAAATCTTAACTTCAGATCTTTTAATTTGATCCAATCTTGATTTCTTTTTTGTAGAGACAGAGTTTCACTTTGCCACCCTTGGTAGCTCACAGCAACCTCCAGCTCTTGGGCTTAGGCAATTCTCTTGCTCCAGCCTCCCTAGTTGCTGGGACTACAGGCCCCTGCCACAATACCTGGCTATTTATTTTTTTTGTTGCAGTTTGGCCAGGGACTGGGTTTGAACCCACCACCCTTGGTATATGAGGTCAGTACCCTTCTCACTCACTGAGCCACAGGCACTGCCCCATCTTGATATTTTTTGAGGACAAATCTATTCCTTCTATTTAAATATCAAATCCCCTGAAAATAGCTATGAAAAATTTTCCTGAGCTGTTCAATTCAGTTTAATATCCACTGTCATTTGACATAATTATAAATAAGCTAATCCAGAATGTGAGGTGCAGAACTCTTTTTTCCCTGACCTCACATTTGCAGATGCAAGATTTCCCCTAGAATAACCCTCCTGACCTCTTTTCATCCCTGTTCCAACTGCTCCCTAAATGAGGGAAAGTAACATCTACGTGTATGTGTCTGTGTGTGTGTGTGTGTGTAAATGGAGCATTTAGAGAAAAGATCAATCCCTTTTCCTCCCCTTCTCTTAATTTCTATCATTATTGACATCATCATCACCATTGCTGTCAATAAGTATCATTATTATTGTAATTATTATTACTATTTGACTTGCATATCTTCACAAAGGGTATAATGTTCATGGTAAGTTTGGGGGAGCAGGTTTTGCTTCCCAAGGAAGGGAGGAGAAGGCCTGGAATTCTCCAGGGCAGTCTGTTACTGGGTAGAAAAATCTGTTTCATTCTGGGATAATTAGTGAGCTATACTGGTCACAAATCTAATATCACACTCGTCAACCTTTTTTAAGTAATTAAAGTATGGCTAAATTATACATTTCCCTCTTAATTAGTTTTGAATTCTCTGGAGATGTGATATTAATTCTTCTCTAAAACTTTCAATATAGGACTATCAAAATATTTTCATGTGACCACCATACACAGAGGAAAAAAGAAAAACAAAAGGCTCTAGTTATGAAGCCAAACATCTCCTTTTTCCACATTTCCTTTTCATAATACTGTTTTGTTGCCTTAAGCACCTTTCAGCTCTATTACCTGCCTCTTTCTCCTAGATATTTCATCACAAGAGAAGCAGAGATGTATTGAGAAACCACTTGCCTGAAGACTTGGTATTTATTGACTTTCCACACATATAAAATAGTTTGCTGAAATATTATGTAGAGCATTGGTAAAATAAAATATATGTTATGCAAACAACAAAAATTGTGATAATTTTATAGAAAGCAAAAAACAACCACTTTTGCTCTTATTGCAAGGGCAGCCAACAGGAGTCTATTTGTACCAAACTCTCAAGAGGCAGAAAAAAATAACATAATAGGCCATTTCTGGCTTTTATTTCTATAGGACTTGGACTCATTAAATACATTACCAAGCTCCCTAGAGATATGCACAAGAATTAATTTGTCTAAAAACACACTCCATTCCTTCACAGAAAAGCATAAAAAGTTCTCCATTCTATATTAGGGTCAGAAATTAAGTTTCTAAATGAAAGTTTCCAATAGAATGAGGAAGTGAGAAGAATTCCTGTTCACCAAGGAATGAAAGTAGGGAAGAGGAAAATAGGCTATTTTGAAATACTGTTGTTTTAATGTTGATTTATGTACAGTCACTTGCTGAAGGGTGGTGCTACCGATTACTGGCTCCTAAAAGACAGAAGGTGCTCATCCAAGCAGGTTAAAAGGCCATTAGCAACACTTTTTGACATCCAGATCACCTAAGGCCCAGGAAGAGCAGAATAACAGTGTGGGTAGCTAGTCGGGATTCTAAGAATTCCAAGAATTGAAATACGCACAAACTTTTAACAAATCATTTTTACTTGTAACTATTAGTAGTGATAATAAAGATGAAAAAGACCTCATATACTTTAAATATACATCAAGATTTGAATGCATTTATGAAGGTAAGGAAGACTAGAAGCAAGAAAGTCAAAGAAGAAGTGGAAAAAGTGGGGGAAAGATGACTTTTTTTTGTTGTCTAAACAAGAGATATATAAACCTAATTCTATTAGTGATTTTGTCTTTTTGATGGCTCAGGCCCTTTTTAAAAATATTTCCATATATGATAAAGAAAGAAGAATGACATATGACACATGAAGAATAATAGACCAAGAATAACATTCTATTGATTCAATGGATTTAAGATCAATAGGCAAATAGACAAGTATATCTCTTACTGTAAATGTTAAAAAATAAAATGAATACAGAAACAGAAGAGCAAAGTTTTCAGAAGAAGGAGAATTCTGCTATAGTCACATAGGCAAGAACCTTATACTTGGATACTTCAAACCAAGTCTTACAGTCAAAATGTGTGTGCGGAGATTAATACCTTGCTCTCTTCTGCTTACCTTTTCCCTGCATTAAAGGACTACAGAATATTTTTTCCTTCACTCAGTAATTCATTCCCACATCAGAACATGACTAGCTGCTGTGATGGGTGTTAACACACATATTGCATTTGCTTCATTGTGCTTCACAGATGGTAAGCTTTTTACAATTTGAAGGTTTGTGGCAGCCCTGGATAGGGAAGTCTATGCATGCCATTTTTCTAATGTCATGTGCTCACTTATGGTTCTATATCATGTTTTGATAATTCTTACAATATTTCACACTTTCTAATTATTATTATGGTGATCCGTGTGAACGGAGCCTATGTAAGACACCAAACTTAACTGGTACATGTTTGGGTTCCGATTGCTCTACACACCAGACTCCCTCTCCTTGAGCCTTCCTTTTCTCTACAACACATTATTGAAATTAGGTCAGTTCATAACCCTCCAAGGTCCTCTAAATGTCCAAGTAAAAGGAAGAGTTACATATCTCTCACTTTCAATCAAAAGTTAGAAATTACTGTACATTACAAGGAAGGCATGTTGAAAGCTGAGGTAGGACAAAAGGTAGACTTCTTGTACCTAACAATATACATGTTGTCAATAAAAAGGAAATGTTCTTGAAGAAAATAAAAAATGCTACTCCACTGAAAACTGGCTGATAAGAAAGCAAAACAGTTTCATTGCTAATGTAAAAAAAGTTTAAGTCCCAGCACTCTGGAAGGCCAAGCTGAATGGATTCGCCTTCAGAAGTTTGAGGTTGCTGTGAGCAATGAAGCCACAGCACTCTACAAAGAGAAAAAAGTGAAATGCTGTCTCAAAAAAAAAAAATTTAAGTCACCTGAATAAAAGATCAAACTAGCCACAACATTCCTTTAAATCAAATCCTAATCTAGGGAAAGGCCCTAACTCTCCTCAGTCCTATGGAGGCTGAGAGAGGTGAGGGAGTTATAGAAGAAAAGTTTGAAGCTAGCAGAGGTTAGTTTATGAGGGTTAAGGAAAGAAAACATCTTCATAACATAGAAGTGCTAGGTGAAGCAGTGAGTGCCAATGAAGAAGCTGAAGCAAATTATCCAGAAAACCCAGCTAATGTGATAGAAAATGGTAGCTACACTAAGTGATAGAGTTTCAAGGTAGATATAATGGACTTCTCTTGGAAGATATCAATAGGTCCTAGAATCTAGGACTTTCGTAGCTAGAGAAAAGACATCGATGCCTGGCTGCAAGGCTTCAAAGGACAGGCTTCAAAGCTTCAAAGGAAAGTATCTTATTAGGGAGTAATGCAAATGAAACATTAAATTGAAGGAAATGCTCATTTAGCATTCAAAACATCTCAGGAGCCTTAAGAATTACACTAAATCTACTCTGCTTGTGTAAAGTAAAAACAAAGACTTGATGACAACACATCTGTTTACAGAGTGGTTTACTGTGTATTTTAAGCTCATTTCTCTGAAAAAAAATATAAAAAAGGATTCTTTCCAAAACATTACTGCTCATTGACTATGTACCTGGTCACCCATGATCTCTGATGGAGTTGTATGAGATTAATGTTTCTGTGCCTGCTATCACAACATCCATTCTGTAACCCATGGATGTCATATGTTTAAGAAAGACATTTTGTAAGGCTACAGCTGCCATAGATAGTGATTCTTCTGATGGATCTGAGAAAAGTAACGTGAAAAACTTTTGAAAAGTATTCACTATTCTAGATGACATTAAGAACATTTGTGGTTCATGAGAGGAAGTCAAAATGTCAACATTAATAGACTTGAAAGAAGTTGAACCTCACCTTCATGGAATGACTTAGAGGAGTTCAAGTTTACAATGGAGGAAGTATCTGCAGATGTGATGGAATTAGGCAGAGAAATAGAATTAGAAGTCAAGCCTGAGTAGGTGACTGAATTCTTGTAATCTCATGAAAAACTTGAAAAGATGGGGAGTTCCTTCACATGAATGAGCAAAGAAAATTATTTCCTAAGGTGGAATCTGTTTCTGGGAAAAATGGTGTGAACTTTGTTGAAAAGACAACAAAAGGTATATAGAAGTAGTTGATAAAGTAGTGTCAGTGATACCGGACAAAGTGCTGCCCCAGCCAGCTCAGCTGAGCAGGGTTGGGGGACCTGCTGCCTCCATCTTGGCTACGGCAGCCAGCAGAGGAACCGGCAAGCTAGAGCAAGCAGAGGGAGCTTTCCTCTCCCACCGGAAGCTCCAGTAGCAAAACAGACCAGACTGAGCAGGGGGAAACACTGGCAATTCCTCCAGTGCATCCCTAATTGGTCCATTTTCAATTCTGCTCCTGATTTCAGCTCATTGGACTACTGCCCCTATATGACCCCCTGAGTAGAGAGCCTAGGGACATATTGTCACAGACCTTGGAGGGAGAGAGACCAGGGGAGCAAAGACCTCAGCGGATTGCCACAGACCATTGAGGGAGAGAGAGCAGAAGAGGAAGAGCTGTAACACTTGTATCCTGCCCTGCAAGGAGGTTTGGCTCTTGGTAAAAGCTGTGGCACTTGTATAAAACCTATCTTATCCTGCTCTGCAAGGTTTGGCTCTTTGTAAGAGCTGTAATACCTGTTAAATAAAACCTAACTTCCATCCTGTGGTCTGTCGATTCATTCATCGAATTGTTGAGACCAAGAGCCTGGAAATCCAATATCAAAAGTCTTGTATCATCAGGATTTGAGAGGATTGACTCTAATCCTGAAAGTTCTACCAGGGGTAAAATGCTATCAAGCACCATCACAAGCTATAGAGAAATTATCTGTGAAAGCAAGATTCATTCACTTGGGCAAACTCCATTGTTTTCTTATTTTCAGAAATTTCCGTAACAACCTCAGCTTTCAACAACCACCACCCTATCAATCAGTAGCCATCAACATCAGGGTAAGCCCCTCCACTAGCAAAAAGATTCTGACATGCTGGAGGCTCAGCTGACCATTAACATATTTCACAATAAAGTGTTTGTTAAATAAGCTATGTACATTTTTTAGACATAAGGGCATTGCACACTTAATAGTCTATGTTACAGTGTAAACATAACCTTCATGTTCACCGAAAAACAAAAACAACATTATTTGAGACTTGCTTTATTGTGACAATAGTTTTATTGCAGTTGTCTGGGAGTGAAGTCACAATATCCCCAAGCTATGTCAGCAAATAAGGTTATAAAAATAATTTGGTTATGATCAACACTGAGTAGGTATAAAAACAATGGTGATACCCTTATTTAAAACTTCAAATAATCTTAAGGAAGAGAAAATAATAGGCTTATTGGCCTAAGATGCAAACACAACTAAGTTTTGGCAGTTATGTGAAGAAAAACCTTCTACCTTTCCCCCCATTTGGTTTCCATACAAATATTTGATATGTATCTGTTCACTGTTTAAAAATTATAATTGCTAAAGATCAATACTGGAAGACATTTGTGCTTCTTGCTGGCATGGAAGAAATTGATTTTTTCATTTAATAAGTGCGAGGTCAAATCCCCAGTAAAAAGCTGAAGAAAATAGTCTATTCTTAGTTTCCTATTGATTTTTTTTCTGATACTACTGAAATACATTAAAAAAAATTAAAATATATCCTATGCATATTATTCACAGGCAAAGGGTGCATTAATCATGCCATTCTTTTTCTTTGTTTCTATGACAATTGCATTGAATAAACAGATCTATTTATATTTCATTTATACTAATTATAATTCAATATATCATATGAAAATAATTTTAATTTTAATAAGACAATTAAGCACTGGTACAAACTTAAAAGAGCAAAATGAACAATTCAGCAACAAGCAATTGCTTTTAATTTTCTATACTAATTACTGAAGCTGCATTTGATTTTCAAGATGTAGTCAAGCATTTTCAGTTTTTCAAGTGTGCATTCTTCTCTACTCTTTTGCTTTTTGAGGACTAAAGCACTTTATTTATTTATATGTTTATTTTTAAGCAAGGATTTTTAATGTGGGCATATATATTTATTTGTAGTTAAATTATGGGCACATAATGTTTATATATCTTTACAGGGTGCATGTGATGTTTTGATACAGTCATATAATGTGAATTAATCAAGTCCGAGTAATTGGGATATTGATCTCCTCACGAGTATAATATTTCTTTGTGTTAAGAATATTCTAGTTTCCACTCTTTTAGTTATTGTAAAGTATACATTAACTTATTGTTGTTTATAGTTTATAAACAATAAGTTTATTAACTTATTGTTGTTTATATGTTTATAGTCTCTGCAGTGCTATCATTCTTTTCCCACATATAAGATACCAACTCTTCCACTATAGACACTCCTCAACTTATGTTGGAGTGAGTTAGTTTAATATCCTAACTTGATAATATTGTATGTCAAAAACACATCCAATGTGCTTAACCTACTGAGTAGCATTGCTTAGCCTAGTTTACCTTAGACGTGCTCAGAACACTTCCATTAGGAAAAAATTATGTAGCCCAAAACCTATTTTATACTAACTGTTCAATCACATGTAATTTATTAAAATACTTTACCAGAAGTGCACAACAGAATTGTTGTATAAATACTCCAAGTATGAATTCCACTGAATGTGTATCGCTTTCACACCACTGTCAACTCAAAAAATCCTAAATCAAAGTGTTATAAGTTGGAGACTGCATGTACAGTATAATCTCGCTATTCATCACGCTGATTTTTCTTAGTTCATCACATTATTTTTTTTAAAATTCGTCTTTATCAACCTTACTTTCCATGGCCTCCTATAGTTATCAGACCTTATACACCAAGTCCAAGGAAATATTTAATGAGTCTTAATTAATGTGAGATCAATAATATCATTTAGGATTATAGACATGCTTAGGGATGGATATTATAGACAGATATTATAACTAATTTAACATGAAATTTGCTGAATTCTTATTTACTTCACATAAAGGACCATGTATAACATTATTTTTATATTCATTCTCCATCAGAGAAGAGGACAGAGGAATACCCTATGATTTTTCTTGCTACTTCCCAGAGTTTGCCTTACACTCAGAAGAAACCAAATATAGTCCTGCACCCATGAGAACAGACCAATTTAATAAAAGCACATTATTTCTATCATCAATGCACCCTATAATTCTTCAAACATAAGTATTTGAAAGTATTAATGTGATAAAAGATTCACATAATTTGTACCTGTTAAAGATTTCAACTTGACTTTCCAGAGTTGTTATCCAATAGCTTCAATAAAATAACAAGTAAGAATATATTCTTGATATTTTACAAACAATATTAAATCATAAAAGGTAAAATGCATAATGTTCGAATTTTTGAAAAATAGTTGCCAAGCTCCTAAAGAAAAAGGGGACATTTAATGTCTTGTGGATCTAATTTTAATTAGTTTTTAATTAATTAAGTTAAAAATAACATAGGCATAAATAAGGAACTTGGTTTCTGTTCATACTATCTGTATGATCTTTGAGAAATTAATTCATTTTGTACATAATTTTCCTTATTTCAAGTATGAGGTTTGGATCTCAAAATTTCTAGGACATTTTCTAGATTTACAACTTTGTGACTTTATAAAAATAATTAGTAAAACAGGCCAGGAGCAGTAGTTAATGTCTGTAATTCTAGCACTCTGGGAGGCCGAGGCAGGTGAATTTCTGGAGCTCACACGTTCCAGACCAGCCTGAACAAAAGTGAGAGCCTGTCTCTAAAAAAATAGCCAGGTGTTGTGATAGGTGCCTGCAGCCCCAGTTACTAGGGTGGCTGAGGCTTGAGACCAAGTATTTGAGGGTGTTGTGAGCTATGACACCTTGGCACTCTATTGAGGGTGATGAAATGAGATACTGTCTCAAAAAAAAGTAGCAAAACATAAATCTCAATTAATGTAATATTCTATGTCTTGAGGCACTATATCAGGCAAAGGAATTAACTCAATATGATTTTGAATGTAGTTTATATTCAATAGGGCTATCTAACCTAAGATGTACAGATTGACTTTTATAGTTTAGATACCCCAAGTGCTTAAAATGTAGCATTTTACTTTTGGGGGAGGGAAATGGAAGGAAATTAGGACAGTAATGTTAAAACTAAGTATTTTGCCTTCTAGGAACACTTAAATTTGGAAATCAGGTAAAGGGTGTTATGTACATTGTTTATACAAACTTCCCATTTCACTTTATTTATCCCTCTATCTTTAACATCACTTTTAACCTTCTTATTATAAACAAAAGAAAATTTATATAAAAAAACACCCAGGCTTTTCTTTTTGGGGATATTTTGTATAGTTGATGCTATTTCAGAACTTGATACTTGATATAGGTCTGTTCAACATTTCCCCTTCATTCTGGCTAAGTCTAGGAAGGCAGCGTGCTTCCAAGTATTGGTCTATTTCCTTTAGATTTTCATATTTCTGAGAACAGAGTTTCTTGTAATATTCATTAAGGATATTTTGAATTTCTGAGGAGTCTATTGTTATTTTATCTTTGCCATTTCCAATTGATGAAATTAGATGTTTTACTCTTTGTACCTGAATATTTGTAGCTTTCTCTACTTTGAGAA
>CAUYQV010094970.1:0-13394 GCA_963574575.1 Galagoides demidoff
TAATGCACTTCTGGGGTACAGTGTGGGGTTTTCGCATGCAACCCAAAATACTTCCATCAAACTGATCAACACAGCCTTCATGTCATTTTCTCAGTTATAGTTTTAAAACATTCTGATTCTACTCTTAGAGAGTTTCACTTGTACCCCTGTAAGATATCCCTCAGAAATGGTCCCTCCAATCCCCCTCCCTCCACCCATTTCCACTTTCTCAGCAATTTCCTTCATTGTTTTTGATTGTTTTCTTGTTTCTCAGCAATTTCTTGATCCAACAGTTTTTTATACCACAGGGCAAGAGACATGAAAAGAACCTTCCGTAAGGAAGACAGGTGAATGGCTAACAAACATTTGCAAAAATGCTCATCATATCTAATCATTAGAGAAATGCAAATCATAACCACCATGTAATCTCAGTGACAATGGCCCACATCACAGTCTCAAAACTGCAGATGCTGGCATGGATGTGGAGAGAAGGGAATACTTTTACACTGTTGGTAGTACTACAAACTAGTACAAACTCTTTGGATGGAAGTATGTGGAACCCTTTAAGAAGTCAAACTATACCTCCCATTTGATCCTGCAATCCCATTACTGGGCATCTACCCAGAAGGAAAAAAAATACTTTTACCATGAGTACACTTGGACTAGACTGTTTCACGATCTCAATTTATAATCACCAAAACGTGGAAACAGCCCAAATGCCCACCAACCCAGGAATGTATTAACAAACTGTGGTATATGTATACCATGTAATATTAGTCAGCCACTGAAAACGATGGAGACTTTACAAGAATGGAGAAACAAAGATCCTGTGTACTCAATTCTGATATGAGAATAATTAATGTCCTAGCACATGGTTGGGGTGGGGGATGGGGAGAGCAAAGAAGGGAAAGGAGGGAGGGGTTGGTGGAATTATGGGGGTGGTACAACTTTTGGGGGTGGAATACTATTTTGGGAGTGTCTTTATGTGACACAAGCAATCAATATAATCTTGTTCTTTGTATCCTCAATGAATCCCAACAATAATAAATAAATAAAACACTAGGAAATCCAAAATTCATAAAATAAAAGAATCCTGTATCTCTCCCCACACAATGATGTGTCAAATAATTTTAATGTGCTGTTTATCCACAGCAGTATATGAGCATGATTCTTAGTCAATGAATGTATTGTTACACTACCATTTTGTGACTAGAGCAACATATTTTCTTGATTTACAAGTTATCTCACTTTGTCATGTTACTAGTTTAATCTTTTCATTGTCTAAGATGTAGCAAACATAAACAAGATGTATAGAATGGTCTCTTTTAATTTATTGGCATGTATTCTCCATATTGTTTTTTGCATGTGATACACTAACTTATTTTAGTCCCACTATGACTATAAACCAATGTTGAGAATATATATTCCTCTACATAATGGAACCATACACTGCATTGTCATTTGAGTTTTCTGATTGAGGATATAACATTCTTTTTAATTTTTTTGTTTTTTACTTTTTCTACTATTTAGGTGTTATTTATATTGTATTTTATGTGTATTTATCTTTTATACCATTGGCCTATCTCTGTTATTTAAACTATTTTACATATACGTGATATTAATCCTATTATTGGATATGTATACACACAGTTATATATTTACATGCAAAAGATAATTTACGTTAAATTTCATTGTGCAACTTGCTTGTATCACTGGAGTGGGTAGAATTGTGTCCCCCCAAAATATTTCTCAATAGTTAACTCCCTAAATTTATTAAGAAATATGGTCTATGCAGATATATTTATACTAAAGTTGTCCAGAGTGAGTATACTGGACTAAGATTGATATCTTAATCCAGTGACTGCTGTCCCTATAATAGAAGACAGAGGGAGATTCTCCACACACAGGAAAGAAGGCCATGTGAAGACAGAGGCAGAGACTGGAGTTGTGCTGTCACAAACCATGTAAAGAAGCAGCCACCAGAAGCAGGAAGAGCTAAGAAATGATTTTCCTTGAAAGCCTTTGGAAACAGCGTGGTCCTGGATACCCTTGAGTATATTAATTCTGCCCTTGGTTATGTACTTCCGAATTATGAGATCATAAATTTCTGTTGTTTAACTCCACAAACTTTATGATAATTTGTTATGGTAACAGTAGGAAACTAATATATTCCCTAGCAATATACTCCAAATGTTGTTAATTATGAATACATGTTAGTCAATATCCTGTTTTTCATATCTACAGTAATAAGTGTCAGTAACATATGTTAAAAGAATTAAAAATAGCTAACATTTCATGTGTACTGTGAGCTTTTTATATACTGAGTCATTCAATGGTGAGAGCACCCTTATGAGTTAGGAACTCTTGCTAAAACCTAAGACTTCACAGTGAAGAAGTCTGATAGGATAGTTTGGATTTTTGGCCAACACATCATGATTCAGAGCCTTGGAAATTTTCACAACTTTGTTGGTAAGTCATTAATAGCAATACTGGCATGTAATATATTACACAAAAATTAAGACTTACTGAGAAGAAGGGAGATTGTGTTCTTGGTAAGAGCACATTCATTGCAATCCTGACGATAGAAGCTATAGTTAAATGGGTTAAAGATTCAGTAGGTGTTGAATATTGTCAATAGGAAATGGAGAAAACCCTTTGGTAATCTGAATATGAGAGGGATGACGAGATAGAGAAATAGAGCTGATGAAAGTCAAAGAACCAGACAGCAAAAGAGCAAGAGCTCAACAGAGAGTGAGTGACAGGAGGAAAGGGATATTGGTATATTATTGTGTCATAGCTGTGTTTGTGTTGACATATGGCACTGTCTTGCTGAGTGGCATTCATTATTATTGTTGTATTTTTGCGTGCTGTATGACAGCTCTGATGGTCATTCAGCAAAAGTGTTTCAAAACTGCTTTGAATGGGGGACTAGGTGCTGGAATCAGTGCATAGCTTCCCAAGGGGAGTATGTGGAAGGTGACTGTAGTGATATTCCATGATGAGGCATGCAGCACTTTTTCTAGCCTGAGTTTGTGAGCTTCACTGTCAGACCTTCATGTGTGTGTGTGTGTGAAAACTAAAGTTGTTAATGTGCAAAAATCACAAGAACTAATAAGATGTAACTATAAATATTAAGAATATTAAATTTAAAATAAAAATTGCACCTGATGATGATGATTATGATTGCACATTTTGAACAGACTGAGTGTGTAGGTTTACCTGTTTGTGAGTACATCACCAGGGACACATCTGTAAAATAGTCACCATTCTATCCACACCACACTCCTAGGGGTCAGGAATTAGGAGTCAGGACCGTGACAGATTCAGATTTACTGTAAATCACAAATATGCTGTTGTATATTGTTTCGAGTTTTATGATTAGGGAGAACCATTTTGATGAAATATTGAAAACCAAGAATTGACAAAAGTCAGATCCACATATATTCCTTTCTTTGGAAAACTATTTATTGTATTAAATTTCTTAGGAAAACTGAAAGAGAGGCATTTCAACCAGCAGAAATCTCACAGACCACCAAGGTTTGTATGAAAGGTCTTTATTGGTGGAGGAGGGAGGCTGTAGAGAAGCACCAAGGAGGAGAGAAAAAGAGAAGAGAGGAGAGAGAAGAGTAAGGGGGAAGAGGGAGGAAAGAGAAAGAGGGGAGCAGAATTGTACCCTTATATAGGGAAGTCTCAGAATGGTGATGGGCTGGTGGGATAACCAATAAGGAGTTATTGCTCCCGCAGAAAGAGCCATAGGGGCGGGCAGCGGGAAATTGGAACAGGGTGATGAGGTAAGTAGGCCACTCCCTGTGCTAGGGGAAGAGTTGTAACTTTAAGGGCAAGAAGGGGATTTTTTTGGGGGGGGCTTTTTGAGACAATTATCTAACAAAAACACACACACTAGATTTGAAAAATGAATTGAGTGTGAGTGTGTGTGCATGTGTTTGTAGCTCCTCTGGCATTGGCACCTCAAATGTGTCTCACAGATGAAGCTTTTTCTTCTGTTCATTCCAGAATTGCACTTCCAAACTCTGGTTTAGATAGCCTTGAAAAATGTACTTTTGCAATAACCCAGAAAAGTGATGAGTACAGAGGGATTGCTGCAAATAAGTGAAAATTCCAAAAAAACCTCTAGTCAATACCATTAATCACCTTTCACTCTTCATCCTTCTACATCCTCCCTACTCCTCCCACCTGAGCCCCCAGTCTGCTCCCAGACCTGCAGCTCTGACTCCAGCCACCAGCTATCTCCAAAGTTTGTTCTTTTTTCCACGAAGACCAGTATATTTTGCAATGTTTAGCCAATGTTATGAAAGTGTGTGTGTTTACCATAATAAGAATTCTGCTGGTAAATTTGCACATATGTTAAAGTAATTCCATTTCCTATTGTCCTAAAGTCAGTATAGCATTCATTGATTTATCTCCTCTTTCATCAGTGTAGATTGAGGCGACCGCACTACAGTGGTCCCCATTCCAGAGAGCAGGGCTTTCACCCTCTATTGCCCACCGCCTGTACAGGTTTCCCAAACCTTCTCCCACATTCCTTCAGTCTCCCTCCTCCAGCCCAGCTGAGCACTGATTTCCTCTGCTACCACCTCGCACAGCTGCTTTGCTTCCGCTGACATCTCTGTGGTTCAGCCCTGCTCTGCCATCCAGCAGCCAAGCCACACGCCCGGCTTTCCAGCCGCCACCCTTCTTCGCTCACCGCACCGCCAATCAGGTATTGAGCCCCACCTCACCTCAACCCGCCCCTCAAGCCTTGTGCGCCCCAACTCCCCTCTGTCTTCCCCTTCCTTAGTTTCTCTCTTCCCCTTCACATTCAAAGTTCCATAAAGAGTTTTCCACATTCACTGTTAGCACTGTTCTCTTTCCACCCATGCTGTATCTCACAAAATATGGCTTCTCTCTCTGGGATTAATTAACAAATGAATTCAAACACCTTTCTTTTATGTTTCCTTTTTTGGTCTAGATGTCTGTGTTCTCATTAGAAGAAACACTGAGAAATGACTTCACAATGTCTCCTTTGTGCTAAGGCTAAGCCAGCCTCTACTGCCACATCTCTTCAGTGGCTTCAAAGGCCACTGAAGTTGCATTTCATGCCATATACTCTCAGCTGCTTTTCTCAGTTATCCCTTGGGACAGCTTTGTAAGGATAGAATGATTGGTCCCCTTTCTCCGGTGACTGCGCTCAAGTTCACAAGGCTGATGTCACCTCCCTAGAAAAGTGGCACTGTGTGCAGCTTCTGTTTTAGAATATTGGCTTCCATAACTTGAGAAGTGGTCAGATCACACTCCCCTGCTATCATGGCCCCTTGGTATCTCATTCCACAACCCTTTGGGGTAACAAAGAGGATAGAGGAGATGAAATCTCACACTGTGCCAGGTGACATGGGCGTAGAGCTCCATGAGTTGGCTGATCCCTGAAGGAGTGAGGAGGCTCAGGAAGAACCTGGGGTGTTGTCCTTGGGGCAAGTGAGCCAAAGGGAAGGAAAGCGATATGTACTTAACTACTGTAAGTCAATGGACTTTTTATATTTCATCTTTTTTAACCCTAACAATTGTTCAAGTTTCCTATCATTTTGACCATCATTCCAACCAAGGTGCCAAATTTAGGGTAAAGTATTTAAATCAGGGAGACAATTTGGTACAGCAGCTAACTCTGGAATTATTTAAATGCTTCTCCATTTTGTGTTGATGGCTCCAGGTCTGTGAATGCTATTATCTTTCTCAAGATTGGCCGTACAAAATCCCCAAGGTGCTTTTCAATGGTGTTTCTTTTATAATTATCATCTATACATTTGTAATTCACATTATTGAAATTTAAAACACATTCTAAATGAAAATAATACTAAGAACTTTAATAACAGACAGAGAAAAAATATGCAGTTTACATTTCAGATATTGAGTTAATATCTTGATTTATAAATCATGCTTGCTGGGCGGCGCCTATGGCTCAAAGCAGTAGGGCTCTGGCCCCATATACCAGAGGTAGGGGGTTCAAACCCAGCCCGGCCAAAAGAAAAAAAAAAGCATCATGTTTGCTAAGAAAATGGTTAGGAACAAATTTGGACAAAGTATTCAAATAAATGTATACATAAATAATAAACTTGTTAAATATGCCCAAACCACAGGAATTCATAAGATGCAGATATGTAAAATGCCTGAGCAGTTGCAAAAGGAGATGAAGACTGTGACTGCATTTCTGGAGCAGACTATGTGTGTGTGTGTTAGTCTGTTCATGTGCACATCATCTGCAGGTGTGGAGAGCGTGCACCATTCTATGGATAGAAGACCCCTTGTGCACATGGGCTAAGAGTCATGCCAGTGAGAGGTGCAGATTAATTTCAATTAATGAACATATATTTATATTATTTTTAGAATTTTGGTAGTCTGAAATAAAAGTATCTTGTTGAAAATTTGAACAGAGAAATTTCTTTCAAAGAGATTAAGAAAAGTAACAGGTAAATATCTTCATTAATTTGAGAAAGCATTCATTATCTTCCATTTTATGCCAAAAGTACATAAAAAATGAATTGACAGAATATTTATGCATGTGTGTGCATTCATGTGTGTCTGTGTGTATGCACGTGTGTGTGTATGTCTTCTATGACTCATATCCATTTCCCCACATACATAGGTGCAGCTGCATCATCAATTATTACCAGAAAATGATTAATACAGAGAAATTGCAACCATTAAGGAATAATTTTTTTTAATTCCAGCTATACATTTATGCCAAGTTCCCAAACTCCCCCTGTTACTGGTCTGAGCACCCTGGTCTGAGACTCAGAGCTGCATACTTGCCTCTGGCCACAGATGAGACATATCTCCATTTTGTTTTATTTCTTCTTTAAAGAAAATGAGTATATTTTTCAGAGTGACAAATACATTAGAATACTTCTTGTACTATTATGGCAATTGTGTTTGGAATATTCACATTCATGGTATAGCAGTTGCATTTTCTGTTAACTTTAAATCCACATCACATTTATTCATTTACCTCTTTTTTCATCAGTATGGGTTGAGGTTTCTGAACAGCAGGACATTCATTCTCCTTTCCTAACCCCTGTATAGGCTTCCCGGACGCTCTTCCACCCCTTCTCCGTCATCTCCACCCTAGAACCCTATGGACACAGCTTCCCAGACCCCATTCTTGCACCCTCATCCTCTCTCATCACATCCTGTCTCTCTTGTGCTTCCCTGCATCTGAATGGACTGCCAAAATGCACTGAGAGCTACCTGGTGTTTCATCCTACAGATGCCCTGAACATATGGCTTTATAGTCTTATTAACAGCTGGGTTTTACTGATAAAATAATTAATGTAATTCTGTACATAGGTTCATAAGCTGGATTTTAAGTTAGGTGCTTTTTACTACTGGTAGACACTTCTAGAATTTGATAATGTTGGTATGTTTGTGCCCTTCCTCATGGCAAGAGTCTAAATTTCAGATTCAACATCACTGAGCAGGAAGGTAGGAGTAAGGGACTGTGGCCCAAGTCTGACCTACAGAGCTTTCTCCAAGTCTGGGTGCAAAGGGGGGGAATTCCCAAGATATAGGGATAATGATGCCAACCAAAGAGAAAGTGGTGGGCATCATTCCCTTATCATGCTGAAGGGAATGCTATACGTGAGTGGCATTAAAGGGCACTTTTATTTTTGATGCATTGAGCCATACAGAAAAATTGCTAGAGATCTATATAAATAAAAATGAATCTCAATTATTTTTAATCTTTGCAAACTACCTTTGCCCTTACTATGACTATCTTTGCATTTAAATATTTCTGTATTATAGCACTTTAAATTACTTCACAGCAAAATTTCTGTTTGTTTTTACATCATCAGAGTATTTCATTGTTTGGATACCATCATATATGTTCCACCACTTTGGACATGAATATTCAATTTCTTTATCATTTTTAACATAAATAATAACATACTGGGTGGCACCTGTGGCTCAAAGGAGTAGGGCACCAGCCCAATATACTGGAGGTGGTGGGTTCAAACTTGGTCCCAGTCAAAAACTGTAAAACACACAAACAAACAAAACAATAATAACATACTTAACACCCACATTTGTATGTATGAAAATAAATTTCTAAGCACATCTTTGTAATAATTCCTGAGAGTATTTTCTTTCAAAACCGTGTAACTCATAAACTTTTGTATTAATACAATATATTTGGAACATTATTACTAATGTATATTACCCAAAATACAGTATGAAAGTGTCTGCCTATCACACTCATCACATAATGTGACTCACTGCATATATCATAGGCAACAAATCCTTCTTAATATTGTTTTCCTTGTAACTGTTTCTGATGCCTTCTAGAATTGTATCCTATGGATACAACATAATCAATTTACACAGCCCCAGGTCATTAGGGGATTCTGATATTCCCTATTATCTATACTGCGTGATGGCAGCTTTTCAGAATCTGTGCTCTGCTAATGGGTGCAGCTCAAGATACAGTTTCCATAGCTACTTGCAGTGGTATAATGTGGTGGGAGAATTCTACACATGTGATAACAAAACCACTATCGTGTCTCAGAATGTCTGACTATCTTTCTCTGTGTGTGTGGGTGTATGCATAATGACAACAATATTCCTCTCTGCTTCATTTGTGCTCGTTATTGTTTTGTGTCCTACTTATTGTCCCTCATGAAATTTGGGTTGAGTAGTGAAGGAAGGAAATTATAGGATGACAGACCTTATCACCAGATCTTGATCAACGTCCTTTATTTTACCCTGAATATCAGGAGCAGTGGTTCTCAAGCAAGACAATTTGGCAACCCATACGGATAGGCCTTGGCAAGGAAGCCACTTTCTTTGGACACACAGTTGCAAAAGTCCTCCAGCAGACAACAGCTAGATATGAATTTAAGTCCTTTGCATTTGTGACTGGCCTTTGTGTCCCAGGACAGCACTGCTGGTTGGAAAACTCTATGTAATTCTGGGACTCATATATAGGAAGCCCAGTGCCAACAAATCTAAGTCACATTCTCCAGTATCACCTTTATAATGAAAGAACAAAGTCAATTTAATGTCCTTCTTTTTCTTTTATCATATTTTCCAGTTGTTGTCCAGCTAAGCCTAGGAGTAGAAAGGTACTGTGGGGGCACTTTAAAGATGTAAGCACTGAGAAGTAGAACTTTAAGAATACTTGGGGAGCCGGTGATATCCAGAAAAGAGAGTGGAGCAGTGGGCCTATCCTAAGACATCCTCCACTTCACTCCAGGGCACAGCAGAACAAGGGGCCCTGAAACGCAATTTACCCTGGGGAGTTTTGAAGGGAGTTAGCCAGGACTGGGTAACCCCTGCTTCTCCTTCCAATGTCACCACTCATTTCTCATGGATGTCAGAGATTTTTCAGATGTGGAGAATGAGCCTGGGCATCACAGTTGCTATAGACATCTGACATGTTTTGGCGACCGTCACAGCTTTTTTTCCTAGCAGGTGTCAAAGAAACTTGACATCATTATGGCGACACTAATGACTTTTTCACAGAAACTAACATGACTTTGCAAGAAGAGCAGGTCCTGTATTCAGGTATGTGGGACTCAACTGCAGATGCCAGTTCCCCACAGTGGGGACTGAAACATCCTGGAGTGCAGGGAGTTGGACAGATCCCAGGTCGAGGTCTCCTCGTTCCTACTTTGGGGCTCAGCCTTCTGCAGTCTCATGAGGGAGAGATGTACTCTCCTGGACACAGTGAGGGAGGAATCCTGCCCCAGGGAGTCCTGGAGCTACTTTCCAGGTAAAGGCGGACAGGAAAGGATGAGATAGGCAATGACACCGCCTGAGCCCTGCTTCCCCATCCATAAAATGGGGTGAGGATGCTCACCACAGGATTACTGGGACCAGAATTGTGAAAAGGCTTGGTTTAATAACAGAGATTACATTGTATGTATCAGATGGGTCTCCAATTGTTTGACTGGTTGGATGGTTTTCCGAGTATTTTGAGATTGTAATATGCATTCTTCAATGGTCACCACTTTTCTATCCATTCTATAATGAAATGCTTTTAGAAGCCAGGAATCTATGAAGTGATAGTTAAAAACTTTGGGTACTAGAATTCTGTATTTTCACAGTAATAATATTTACCTTATAGTTTATTTTAAATGACACCCAGCCACATGCCTTAGAATAAAGCAATAGGCCTAAATTTCATTATTATTATTTACTAAGATGTGACATTTTCAGCATTCTGACACTTATCATCTCGACTGTTTGCCCTGATCCCTGAAAAATACAACATAGTCTGTCACCATAAGTTAATTTTCATTTTTAAGAAATTTACTGACATGAAATGGTATGGGTGTTTTCCTTGTAATGATCCCATGCAGCAGAGAGAAATTTGGACCCCACTTCTGATGTAATTAATTAATTAGAATTTATTGATAATTTGATACACCTTCGGGGGCTGATGTTGTGGCCAACATGCATTCATGAATGACATATTCAAAAGGTTTATATACTGCAAATTTTGCTGATATACTGCAAATTTTGCTGAAGCAAGCAAGCTTGAACATAAGCCAAAATATTGCAATTATCACAGCTCAGCATAGTTCAGGGGTTACAATGTAAGGGGTATATCATAAGGGTGGGGGTACATATTACCTCATGGGTCATGAAGTACATCAACTCATAGATCACAAGATGGGAGTCACTATAGTTCATGGGGCACAAAATGGGGGTATATAATTCAACACGAATTGAGAAAGTTTCCAAAGAACTTGGGACTTTCTATCAAAGGATCAACCCCTCCTTGCACTCAACCCCTTCCTGCATACTTCCTTAATTTCAGACTGCTTCTTGGACTAGAGGCTCAACAGAAATTTCCTTTTCAAGGGTAGGGGGTGTGTTCCCCACTGGTCTCAGCAGGGTATCGAGGGTGTCTGGTCATCACATCATGTAGTTTTATTATTATTATTATTTTTAGTTTTCTTTTTTTGTCATATACTGCTTTTTAATGTACCTTGTTTATTTTTAGATTTACCCATTTTTTAAAACTGTATCAATACTTCATTACTTTTTGGTTTCTGATTAGTATTCTGGCACATGGCTACACCAGGATTTGTAATATCCATCCCACTTTTTGATGGATATTTGCATTTTTTTCCAATTTGGGTCTCTTCTAAATGAAGCTGAGAAGAGTAATTCTGTATAAGTAGTTTCATAGAAATATGCTTCCTTTCTCAATTGTAAGTATCTAGGAGTACAATGGCTGGATGACATGCTTCATGCAAGATTAACACTTTAAGAAACTGCCTAACTGTTTCCGTGTAGTTGTACTGATTTTCATTGTCACCAGCAGTGTATGAGAATTTCATCCTCCTGAAAATTGCATTTCTTGGTATAGTCAGTCTTTTGAATTTTGGTAATAATACCTCCTTGTATTTTTCATTTACTTTTCCCTCATGATCAGTAATGTGAATCACATTTTCACGTGCTTATTTGACATGTGTATATTTTCTTTAGGTGAGGGTCTGTTCAAATATTTTAGCCATTTATATATTGGAGGGTTTTTTCTCATCATATTGAATTTTATAAAATTTTCTGGATTCTGGATACAAGCACTTTATGAGATACATGATTTTCAAACATTTTCTCCCAGTGAGAGAAAGTTAGTCGACTGTGTATTTGAAAGAGCTGAAATTTTGATCTTGAGGAAGTCAGTTTGTTGATTTCTACACATGAATTCTGGTTTGGGGGTCTCATTTATGAAATCTTCACCTACCCCAACATCACAAAGATCTTTTCCTGTGTTTTTTTGGTCAGTGTTTTATAGCCTTCACTTTTATGTTTAGATCTACGATCCATTTTGAGTTAACTTTTGACTATGGATCACAGTTTGTTTGTAAATATGGATATGCATTTGTTCCAGCACAACTTCTTGTAAAGATGATCCTTTTCCATTGACTTGTCATTGCATCTTTCTCAAAAATCAACTGTGCATGCATATATGCATAGGTTTGGATCTTTTATGTATGGTTTAATTTACTTCTTCCATCCATTTTTCTAACTTGATACTAATAGCATACTGTCTATATCAATGTAGATTTGTAAAGCATCTTTAAATAAGTGTTTGTCCTCAAACCTTGTTCCTTTCAAAGTTGTTTTAATAGTCTAGATCATTTGCATGTCCACATGAATTTTATAAACATTGTGTCAAATTCTTAACAAAGATGTCTGTTAAGATTTTGTCGAGATTGTAGCGAATTAGTAGGCCCATTTGAGGAGTATAGACATCTTAACAATACTGAGCCTTCCAACTCATAAAGACAATATGTCTCTAAGTAGGTTTTCTTTAATTTCTTTCAGCACCATTTGGTGGTGGTAAAAGTGCCAGTTTTGTATGTAGGTGAATAGTATATTCCTAATTATCTTATACTATTTGACACCATTATAAATGGCACTATTTTAGTTCACAATTTTCATATATTTTCCATTTTTAGTGAACTTTCAGCAGGCAAATGTTTAATATTAATGATTGGGGAATCTTTAGTGTTGAATCTCAGGTACCTAGTCTCGAATGGAAAAGGTAATGATGCATCACATGCAGTTGCCTAAGTTTCTGTGTCAACCTTCAGATGGTTTTCTTATGAAATAAAAGTAAAGAGAAGAATATCCTCAAAACTATTCTACAGAACACCTCTAGAAAAATCCATACCTGTCAACTTTATGTGTCTCCTTAGAATTGAATCTGTTGAATAGTGGAGTTTTTCTTATTTACCTCCTAGCCATCCACCTCAGTTAATTCTTCAGTCTTGACGGAAGAGGGACAGACAGAGAGAGAGAGGGAGCATGTTCATGTATGTGTGTGGATATGGAGGTACATAAGAAGGTTTATATTGCTAAACCTTCCAGGAATGTTTATTTCTAGGAATACATGCCACCAAACACTGGTGCATCATGTCAGTGCTATTCAGATCTTAGCACATATTAGGAACAAAATCATAAAGTTTTTGGATTATTTTTCTCTCCCACCTTTCTTTGGCCATAATTGTTACCATGGTGACCCAAGGACAACTATATAATTTGCTTTAGCTTGAACATCCATTCATGATTCTCATCAAAATCACAGTGTTGCTTATCTAATGCTGTTATTCCTTCTAGAATTCTTACATGGCATTTGGGTGTAGAGTAGAGTTTTCTTTCCATTTTTATTTATTTATGAATGTATTTCTTTATATTGGAATGATTTAGATTTTCTTTTCCCCCCCCAAAGGGTTACCTCCTATTCCTAGCATTATATATTTTATATTATTATTATTATTATTTTGAGATGGAGTCTCAAACTATCCCCCTTGGTAGAGTGCCAGGGCATCACAGCTCATAGCAACCTCCAACTCCTGGGCTCAAGCGAGTCTCCTGCCTCCACCTCCCAAGTAGCTGGGACCACAGGTGCC
>CAUYQV010094977.1:0-52082 GCA_963574575.1 Galagoides demidoff
TCTGATGGCTGTCTGCTTGCCTTACTTACTGTGTTTTTGGCTGTGCAGAAGCTCTTTAGTTTGATCAGGTCCCAATAGTGTATTTTTGATGTTGCTTCAATTGCCCGGGGTGTCCTCCTCATGAAATGTTCACCCAGGCCGGTAATTCCAAATTCTAAAGCAAGTAGTACAGAGCTGAACTCCCCCTCTCACCCCTGTTTCATAACCATGCAGTTCTTGTCCCTGGAGGCAACCTCTGTTATTGGTTTCTTGTGTATTAAATATGTATAAATTTTTAAAACTTTGTGTTGAAGTATTAACATATATACACATATTGATAGTATACACACATATATATCAAAGTGCCTGTCAGAAAAGCACAAATTGGTGAATAACTTTCACAGTTTTAATACCTAAAAATAATAAAGAAAAAATAAAAATCACCCCAAGTCCTTCACCTAGAGATAAAACTGTTGATATTTTGGTACATTTTCTTCCTATTCTTTATCCTTTGTACACACACATGCACACCCCCACCCCCCGAACAATGCCGTATAACTTTTATACCCTATTTTTCATATTTAACATTATATCATGAACATTTCTTCATGTCATTAAAAATTCCTCAAAAATAGTTCTTTTAATGTTTGCCTGATGTTCCCAGGAATGGATCCAACCTTACTCTAGGATATTAGGTTCAATCTTTTCTCCATTATAAATAACACAGTGATGACCACCCTTGAACATGCATCATTGAGCACATCCTTCAGGATGAATTCCTAGAAGGGGAATTACTGGATCAGATTGTGTCTCCCTTAGAACTCAGGATAAAATGTGGGGCGCGGGGTAGGGGGAGGTAGATCTGACTCATTGAGCTGCTGAAAGGATTAGAGAAGTTATGTAGGGCTCCAGCCTAGTGCTTCCTGAGTGTGAGCCTAGGGAGTCCCAGTGGGCCTGCTCTCTGGGCCTTCCGCTGCTGGAGCCTCCTGTCTGCGCCAGATGGGAAGTCTCTGTGTCCTCTGGTCATTGGAGTCTTGCCAACTGGTGGGCTGGTGAATGTTTAGCAGCTGGGTCTTGGACTGGTGGGGGGCACCCTGATTTGTAGCATTTGCCAATTTCTATAGTATAAATACTCCCACTGTGGCCAATTTCAAATTACCAACGTGATGTCACCACAGGCAGTACTGGGATGGGATGCACATAGTCTCGCGAGCTACTTGGAGTTAGCTCCGAACACCAGTTTTTGTCTTTCTACCTACCCGAGTCTCCTTCTCCCCTTCTTAAGCCCTCCCCATTCACTTCCCACCCTGGAGCTCTTCTAAGATGACAGAGACTTAACATTTTGTGGGAGGTGAATATTGCTAAAGAATGAGAACATCCCCTCCTAATTTTCTAAAGAAGAAACTGAGGCTTATGATGGTCAAGACGACTGTCCCGGCTCGGTGCCTGTACCTCAAGTGGCTAAGCTGCCAGCCACATACACAACTACAACCAAAAAAAAGCTGGGCATTGTGGTGGGTGCCTGTAGTCCCAGCTACTTGGGAGGCTGAGGCAAGAGAATCATGTAAGCCCAGGAGTGGGAGGTTGCTGTGAGCTGTGTTGCCACAGCACTCTACCCAGGGCAATAGCTTGAGGCTCTGTCTAAAAAAAAAAAAAAAAAAAAAAAAGACTGTCCCAGGTCACCTAGCTGGATGATATCTCACAGAGTGTCATTACCTGCTCCCTGCTTAGGACACTTCACAGATTGGAGCCAGAACTTCCTACTGTGAAATTAGTCTTTTCCAGCCATTCCTCTCCTTCGTTCTCCTCTTCCTCTTCACTGACTCCCATTTTGTTTGTTTGGCTTTTTTTTTTTTTTTTGCAGTTTTTGGCCGAGGCTGAGTTTGAACCCACCAGCTCCGGCATATGAGCCACAGGTGACGCCCCTGACCCCCATTTTGGATGCATAAGATGATGAGTTCTAGGCTTTGCCCTCAGGCTGAGAGCCAAGTGTGGAAGACAGACACGTGAGAGCAGCGTTATTACACTACAGCACACTTATACCAATTTGATTCAACTCCTTCAGTGGCTTCTTTTAACAGGGTATAGTCTTTGTTAGATGTCTCTCTGTGGGCCAGGTGTGGTGGCTCATGCCTGTAATCCTAGGACTCTGGGAGGCTGAGGTGGGTGGATTGATTGAGCTTAAGAGTTCAAGACCAGGCTTAGTGCCCATAGCTCAGTGGGGAGCTGGCCACATGCACCAGGGCAGGTGGGTCCAAACGAGGTCAGGGGCTGCTAAACAACAATGACAACAATAACAAAAAACCAACCAGGTGTTGTGGTGGGAACCAGCTACTTGGGAGGCTGAGGCAAGAGAATCACTTAAGCCCAAGAGTTTGAGATTGCTGTGAGCTGTGATGCCATACCACTCTATCCAGTGTGACAAAGTGATACTCTGTACCCCCCCCCCACAATAAGTCTCTCTTTGCATAACCACAGCCCTCCCCTGACATTAGGACCCTTGGTCTTCATTTTTGGCTCCCTGGTACCATAAATTTAGTCTGCCACAAATCAGGTGCTGAATGAATAGTGCAGAATAAATACAGAGAGCAGGGAGCTGGGCGCTGGGGAGTAGGGCAGTCAGAGTCCACTTCTGGCTTTACACTAACTCGCTTTGGGACTTCAGGCAAGTCTCTCTTCTTTCTGAACTTCGATGTCCAAAACCATAAAGAAGGCATATTGGATTCCAGCAGTGATTTAAGAATGGGGATTAAGGGAGGTGCCTGTGGCTCAGTGAGTAAGGCGCCAGCCCTGGATACCAAGGGTGGCGGGTTCAAACCCAGCCCTGGCCAAACTGCAACAAAAAATAGCCGGGTGTTGTGGCGAGCGCCTGTAGTCCCAGCTACTTGGGAGGCTGAGACAGAAGAATCGCCTAAGCCCAGGAGTTGGAGGTCGCTGGAGTGACTCCACTGCACTCTACCGAGGGTGAAAAAGTAAGACTCTGACTCTACAAAAAAAAAAAAAAACCCAAAAGCCCTTCCCCCCATTAAAAAAAAAAAAGAATGGGGATTAAACAAACACCTCTCAGCTACCCCATGTGATAATGGTTGTGCTTTTAATATCCATTGGTGGATTAAAAACAATGATGAAAATAAAAATGACTGCAAAGCTTTTAAAATGAGATTGTATTTATCAATCACAGCAGCATCTACATCCATTTGAAAAACATTCATTCTGTGTATGTCGGACACATGGTGGACGCAGTTTATAGACAGCACTGGGTGCCACATGGTTTCCAGATGCCTTTAGCCAGGAATCACTGCCTGCAGCATCTCAGAGTCCTTCAGGCACTAGGGACTCATGTGCCCAACATGAGGGGTGTGTGACTTGCCCCAGATCACACAGCACATGGGTGTTCTCCAGTCTGGGTTCCCTTGGCTCAGCCAGCCTTGCTGACAGCACCATTCCTGTTTGGCTCCCCTGGAAATGAGAATCAGGGAGGTCCTGAGAGCCCTGAGATCGCCTAGGGTGCAGGGGCGAGGGAGATGTCAGAACGCTGACAGCCCGAAATGACACGGAACATACTTCAGATGCCTTGTGTGTGGTTTAGGAGCGGCTGGAATTACACCCTCAGGGCTGAGCCAACACTGTCTGAGCCTAGACCCTGCTGAGAGAAGGGCCACATGGGTTGGAGGTGGGGGTGAGGGGTGGTCTCAGCCCAGGGCCACAGAGCCTGGTGGGGAGGCAGCGACAGCAGGAGGCAGATTCCTAGCTAGAAAGACCTTTCCAGGCAGGTGTGGTCATTTGCTCACTCATTCATTCATTCAGCAAGGAAGTCAGTCAGGCACTCAATGAATGCTCGCTGAACTGTACAGCTCTGCAGCCTGTCACAGGGTCCCAGGATGAACTGCCCCCTTTTTGCTGAGGGAGGCACACATGAAGCATGTGATCCATCCTCTCTGGGTGTAATTAGGCCAGAGTATTAGGAGGCCTTTTGTCTGGAGAAGGAGCAAGGAAGGAGAAACTGGGAAATACTTTCTAGAAGATAAAATGGTTATCTTACGTGCCAATTTCTCAAGGGGACAGACAGGAATGCCCCAGGCAGGTCAGGGAAGAGAAGGATATCCTGGAAGAGGAGTCAGTGGGGAAGTAATTAGTTCCCTCTCTGCTTTTGGATGGGAAAACAAGAGTTTTTCCACTGTTGTGGCTTTGTTTGACAATGTAGAGATGGCGTTTTTCAGAGGCAAAGATGGGACTTGCTGCCAATAAAGGTCTTAGGAGATGGAGAGGCTGGTTGGAAAAACAAGTGTGAGATCATGTTTGTACCTAAAGCTGGTCATTTGGGTTGTACTGATTTTGATTAGCAAAGGCTCTGAATGGGAGGGGACTTGGGCTGAAAGTCATTTCATTTGGCCCAATTATATGTGTGTGTCACAGGGAGGCCGTTGAGAAGTGAGGCAGCAGGCGTCCACAGCCAGTCGTGGGGCACCTGCCAGCTGGGCTAATGATTTGGTGACTCCTTAGAGAGATGGGGAGTGTTCACTGGAGTTGGGGCCATGGATGAGGACTCACTCTAGCTGCTGAGTAGAGAAAGGACTGGAGCGGGAGGCAGGGAAACCAGCCAGGAGGCTACCATAGTCAGCAGCGAAAAACCGATACTGTCCTGAACAAGGATGGAGGCAGAGGGACGAGAGAAAAGAATGGATATGAAAGAAGCAGCTGAGAACCGAAAGGTCCTAATGACTGGAGGTGGTTGGAGAGGGAGAGAAAGGAGGAGAGGATGATGGCTGGTGTCTGGACTGCGTGACAAGGTAGATGTTTAAGTCACCATTGGAGATGCCAGCTGGGGGGTTGTCCCTCCGTCTTGGTCTGGACTGAATGGAAATGAAGTGTTGATGCCCTTCCTCACAGCCATAGCTCTGGTTCACACCACCTCACATGGTCTTCCAACTGGTCCCTTAGCCTTAAATTAAACTCTTCATTAGGGAGCCCACTCCCTAGCAGACTTGAGTGATCTGAATGATCATGTCACTCAGCTGCTAGAAAGTTTTCAAAGGGTCCCTGTTGTCTCTAGGAGATCCCAGCTGCTTGGCCTGGCACATGAAGTCATTACCGGTCTGACGCTGCCTACCTTCCTTGTCCCAGTCCTGGTGCTTCTACATTGGCTATAGTGAATAATAACAATAAAAATAACAAAACAACAGCTAACAGTTATGCAGCTCTGAAATGTTCCTGGCAGTATTCTAAGACCTTTACACATTACAAATTCTCAGGAAAACACTGAGTTTTTTACTTCCAAAGATGGACCATATGCTCCCGCCTGCAGACCTTTGCACCTGCTGTTTTCTCAACCTGGTATCCAGCCATTGACCTTCCACCCATCTGATACATATTTACTGATCATCAACTTGTGCCAGGCACTACACTAAGTGTCAGGGATCCAGAGATGAATAAGGCATGTACATGCCCCCTATGCATTCAAAATCCTAGTGAGGGAGACAGATAGGAGATGGAAAGATGAGAAAATGGTAAGTGCAGTGATGTAGGTGAGGCCCTAATCCAACCTGGGGCCTTCCTCACGTGGCCATCTGGGATATCTCCCTTTCTCAGGCTGATTGAAGTCCCTCTTCTGTGCTTCTGTGGATCCTATTCTGGCCACATCATGCACTGACCACCTTATATGGGGAATGTGTGCTTGACAGCTTCCTCCTGAGCACAGTCAAGGCAGAGAACACCCTGACCTATCATTGACCCGCTACCCAGGGCAGTCTAGACACATCCTTAGAATCTGGTCAGTGAAAGAGCTTGAGGAATGAAGAGTCACAAAAAGAAGCATCCTCCTCTTGGTTATGCCTGATGCTCTCACCAGAGTCAGGCCTGCACTCCCAGGCCCTGCAGGTATGGTTAGGGTTTGGGGATTTTCATCCCTAGTTCAGGAAAGGGATGGTCCCTGGTTAGAAAAGACTTTGCCACAATGGGGTCCCAGGATGCCCCCAGCCAGGCTGGAAGTTCCTAAGGAATAAGTCATATCCTGGGCAGCTCTAGTTTGGGGGATGAGAGAAGGGAAGTCCCACAGCAGCCCTCCGTACCACTGGGTGGCAAGAGATAGTGTTGGGGGTATTTCAGGGATTTCCTTTGGTTCCCGAGCCCCTTCTGCAGCCTCTGAGCTATGGGATTCATGGACACTGTGATGGAGGGCTTTAGAAATACATGATTCTGGGAGAGTCTCTAACTAAAGGTGTTTCAGGAACATTCCAAGAAGTCTTAAAAGGCCTCTCAGGCTGGCCCCTTGGACTCTCATTAACACAGTTCTTTCTCCCCAGAGCTCTGGAGGGGCAATCACGGCCCCTCCTCAGCTTTGCTCCTCAGCCTTCTTTCCTAGGCAGAGTAGTTGGAAAGTTCTGTCACCCCCAACCCCATTCCTTGTCTTGAAGTCTGTCTTGCCTAGTGGTATCTCTGCAGAGCTAGGGCTGGGGGCAGGGAGTCTTGGGGGCTAGGGCTAACAGCTTTGGATGAGGGTGGGAATTTCCACTCCTATCTAGAGAGCCATCAACGCTGTGTGCCCTGACCTGGGCCTTTGGCCTCCAAAGGGCAGTGAGAAGGCCGGCCCCAGGGCCAATCCCTGGCCATTAATCCCTCCTGCCAGCCCGAATATCCACCCAGTATGGTTAGACAAAGGACTGCCCAGTGCAGCCACTGTGTTCCTCCCGCCCCAGGGGCTCCACTCAGACGCTGGGCCGCCTGGAATCCAGGCCCATGAGAAAGGGGCCGCCTTCACTGGCCATCTTATGCCCGGATGCTCAGCCGCATCACGTCCGGCCCAGGGCCTGTGAAAAGAGGGCCCAGCCACGCTGAAAACACGGATTAGCCCTTGGGCCGCCCCCTGACACTGGCCTGCTCGGCTCCGGCTCCGGGAAGCAGGCCCAATGGAAGGGGCCAGACAGGCACAAAGAATTGGAAAAGTCTGGGTTCTCACCCCTTTGGCCCAGCTCCCCGCCCCCACCCTTCCTAGGATTAGCATAGCCAACCGCACATTTGGTGTCATTTGTTGAACATATACTATGTCCCAGGCAGTACACATGGACTAGAAAACTAAAAGTTGGCCATGGTGGTAATAAGAGCTACTTCTCCCCACCATCCCATTCCTTGGCAGAGTGAGACAGAGTCTGTGGTGGGGGCTCTGGGAGGTGGGAAGGGCAGTGGCTGAGACCCCAATCAGCTCTGCTTCTGTGCCAGAGTCTAGCTGCAGGATTATGCTGCACCTGGTTAAAACTATGCAGGCTCTGAAATCAGTTCTCTGGCCTTGCCTGTCTCCTTCCTCTCCTGGTTTAATACTGAAAATGCCAGTTGTACAGCAAGGGGAAGAAAGTACCTCTTACTAAGTGCCAATGTAGGCCAGACACTTTCGCACATAATCTCATTTCAGTCTCATAATAATGCTGAGAGGGAACATTACTGTTTCCATTTGCCAAGTGGGGAAACTGAGGCTCAAATGAAAATGTGCCCCAGGTCACTCTGCTTCTGGAGCTAGATTCCCTGCTGCTGCGGTGGCTTTGTCTGGCCTTCTCCTTTGGTGAGCTGACCCCTGTGAGTGCACTGTCTTGTGTTGGGGACAGCCTGGGCTTAGGCAGAGAATGCAGGGGTGGGGGGTATGGAGAGGTACTGAGGGCCTGTCTAAATATAAACAGGGCTCATTTCTTCATTGCTGGGAGGTAAAGGATTGTGTCTATGTGTCTAGATCTTCAAGTATCACCTTCTCCTTCGTCTTTGCCAGTACAGCGCCCTCTGTCCACTTCTCCCATCACTTGTAACTGTCCATCTCTCTACCAGATTGTCTCTCCATCTCTGTCTTTCCCTGAAAGCTAGAAAAGGGCCTGGCCCAGAAGCACTTGGTGAATGATGCAAGCTGAACTAAGGCCAGAAGAACTGAAGAAGGGATGAATTTGGGATCCATGTGGAATTGACAGGACTTGGAGACTGCCTGGGTATGGAGAGTGAATGGGGAGGGAGGATGATAATGCCCCCTGATCAGAGTGGTGGTTGAAGAAGGCGGCGGCGGAGGAGGAGGGGTCCATTTGCTGAGATGTGAAATGCTGGATAGAGAGGTGTCTGGGGTTGGAGAGTGAGACATCTAGGACATGTAGGTTTGAGAAATCCACTTGGTGATTTCCAGATCAGGGTCACCATCTATTCCTTCTGCTACATCCCCTATACCCTATCCCATGCTCCGTCCAGGGTGAGGGTGAGCATTCTTAGAAAAATGTCCATAGATTCTTAGATGTTCATAGATATCTGGACACATTGACCAGGTCAGGAGAAAGGCTAGGAATCAGATGTGGCAGCTGGAAGAACTCTAGAGAAAATGATTTCTACAGTCTCACCCCTTCTTAAAAAGACAGTATTCTTAGAAGAGCAGAGTTCCAGTGCATTGGAGTCCAGGTTTAATACCAGCTCTGCCACTTACCATGAGCTCTGTAAAGTCAGTGGAACCACTTGGCCACTCAAAGCCTTACTTTCCTCATTTGCAAAATGTGTATAATAACAGCACTCGATTTACAGAGGTGCTCAAACTTCAGTGAAATCATGTATATAAAGTGTCCATCGAATACAAAGTGCTCTGGGGTGGCACCTGTGGCTCCAAGGAGTAGGGCGCCGGCCCCATATGCTGGAGTTGGCGGGTTCAAACCCAGCCTGGGCAAAAAAAATAAAAAATACAAAGTGCTCAGTAATGGTGGCTGGGACTGAGAGAGAGGCCCTTGAACTCTAGGTTTTAAGTTTGGATTTTGAACTGTATTTAAATAGAATTTGGATTTTACAGGACTGCTGTAGCTGTGGTCATCTGTACCTGGGAGCACTCTATATCAGGGCTGAGGCTAGGGTGGGGAAAGTGAGGCATCTCGAGTCCATACTGAAGGAAGTACTGGCTCTCCAGTGTAGACCCTGCAGTTACAGGACTCTGAGAGTGAATGCCCCTTAAGTTTAGCACCTTAGGCATCTCACTTAGCTCACTGTACTCCCAGCCCTGCTCCTTGTCCAAGTCCCTTGATCTTGCCTGTCTTCAGGACAAGGCACTTTAAATCAAATCTCCATCACACTTCCCTCTAAGCCAGGGCTGAGTCTCTCCTGTCACTTTTGAGAAGTTTCCTGAAATAGACTCAGGGTTGCATACCTCTGGATAGTGGCTGTGGGTGGCTATTTCCCAGACTAAGTTTTCAGTAAGAAAATGACTAAGACCCCCCCACCCCCAGACCCTATGGAATGTGAGTGTGGTGAAAATTGCCCTTTTTAAACCTCCCGTCCGCGGAAGCCTATTTTGTGCACCTTCCCTGTGTGTGTGCTCTGTGTATGTGGGAAGAGCAGTTTTCTATCTATCTAGGAGGGTGTGAAGAGGAAGTAGCCAGAGGAGCAACTCCGAGCTGTGGATATTTTTTGGGGGGTGGGGTGGCCCTTGATTTAAAGCAGTTAGACCACTTTTCACCATTTTGTTTTTTCTAAGAATGCTCACCCTCACCCTGGAGGGAGTGTGGGATAGGGTATAGGGGAGGTAACAGAAGGAATAGATGTTGATCCTGATCTGGAGTTGCCAAACATCCTTCCTCCAGACAAAGGTGGCAGGGCTCTGCCTGGCCACCTTAACCTCAGGACACTAAAGGCTGGCAACTTGGCTTTCATCTCATCCAGCTGGGGATGGATGCCTCAGGAGGATGGAGAGGACTGGACTGCTGGGAGGAGCAAAATGGGGAGGAGGCTGGAGATCACACTGAATGGGTAGATTTGCTGTTGGGATTGACCCAGAGGAGAAAGGGGTGGAAAGGGAAGGGGGTTGACCAAAGACAGTGAGATTGGGCCGTGGACTGGGGCCAGGGCCAGGGCCAGGGCCAGACCCAATGGAGATGGGGAAGGGATGAGGCTGGATCTGGGAAAAAAACGACCCAGAGGGACAGAGGGAGGGGTGAAATGTGTATGTGGGGGGACACTGTGAGAACAGTACGGGGGCTGGGAAAAGAAATTAGAGGGGAGGCGCTGGCCGGCAGAGAAGGTCCGAGCTGAGCCCGCTCCCCTGGTGGAGGTGGGGGTGCCGTGTCCATATAAGGCGGGTCATTGGCCCCTGCTCTCCCTGGGCCGCATCCCAATGACTGGACGCGGCGACATGGATCCGCCTGCCGCGTTCTCGGGCTTCCCGGCCCTGCCCTCGGTCGCGCCGTCGGGGCCGCCGCCGTCGCCGCTCCCCGGAGCCGAGCCGGGGCGGGAGCCCGAGGAGGCGGCTGCCGGCCGCGGGGAGGCGGACTCCACACCCACGCCGGGCCCGGGGCGGCGGCGGCGGCGGCCCCTGCAACGCGGGAAGCCGCCCTACTCGTACATCGCGCTCATTGCCATGGCGCTGGCGCACGCCCCGGGCCGCCGCCTCACGCTGGCCGCCATCTACCGCTTCATCACCGAGCGCTTCGCCTTCTACCGCGACAGCCCGCGCAAATGGCAGAACAGCATCCGCCACAACCTCACGCTCAACGACTGCTTTGTCAAGGTGCCCCGCGAGCCCGGCAACCCGGGCAAGGGCAACTACTGGACGCTCGACCCCGCGGCCGCCGACATGTTCGACAACGGCAGCTTCCTGCGGCGCCGCAAGCGCTTCAAGCGCGCGGAGCTGCCCGCGCACCCGGCCGCGCCGCCGGGGTCCGCGCTCCCCTTCCCCTACGCGCCCTACGCGCCCGCGCCTGGCCCCGCTCTGCTCGCGCCGCCGCCCCCCGCCGCCGCCGGCCCCGCGCCACCCGCGCGCCTCTTTAGCGTCGACAGCCTGGTGAGCCTGCAGCCCGAGCTGGCGGGGCTGGGCGCCCCCGAGCCGCCCTGCTGCGCCGCGCCCGACGCCGCCTTCCCGCCCTGCGCGGCCGCTGCCTCCCCGCCGCTCTACTCGCAGGCCCCGGACCGCTTGGGGCTGCCCGCCACGCGCCCCGGCTCCGGCCCGCTGCCCGCCGAGTCCCTCTTGGCGCTGGGAGGGCCGGCAGCGGCGCTCGGCCCGCTCAGCCCGGGGGAGGCCTACCTGAGGCAGCCGGGCTTCGCGCCGGGGCTGGAGCGCTACCTGTGAGCTTCTGTCCCACGCGGGCGCCCGCGGCCTGGAGCGCACCTCTGCGCCTCCCATCTTGGCCTCTTGGTCTCAGCACACCTTTTAGATTGTTTTCTGTCCCGCGTCCCTGGAGAGATCGCCACCGTGTTGAGACCGGTCTGAAGCGTCCTCTCTGAGTTATGAGCCCCTAATTTCTTCTCTTCACTTGTGAACCCGCCAGTGCGCGGGCTTTGGGTCCCTTGTTCCGGAGCTGGACCCTCACCTGTGACCCCCACCCAACTCCTTGAGAAGTGGAAGCCAGACAGACCTCCGATCTCAAGCCGATCTCTTCTCCCTCCGCAGACTCTACTTGGTCAACCTTTCATGTTTTCCAACACATCAGAGGTCAGACTCTGGGTTCATCACTTACTGTCTTCCCTTTGCTTCCCGGCAAGTTTGCGCCCCACCCTCACCTGTCTGTCCTCCGTTTCTTCCCGGGAGAGAGCTCCCTTTCCAGGTAGACACACCTGGCTGCCCTGTTCCAGGCCCTGAGGACAGTTCTTGGAAATTTCTGAGACAATCAGCACCAGGGCTCCTGACTGAAATGGGAGTTAGTGGGTCTTTGTTTGCCCTGCCCTCTGGACAACTTAGGACTTACTGCATTATTATTATTTTTTAATTAAAGCTGATTTAGTTAAAAAGAAAGAAAGAAACCTTTCTCTGGGTTTGGTGTGCTGGCTGGTGACTTGGGGGAGTGGTCTGGGGAGATAGCCTGGGTAAGCTTTTTTCAGGATCTTGGCTGCTACATGGGGTGAGCCCCCTTGGGAGTCATCAGGAAGAGGTTCGTGAAGTGGGATTAGGAAGTGATTCAGCCATAGCTGTGTACGAAGCAGGCCTAGTCAAGGGCCATCACCTGTATCTCAGAGCCTGGCAGAGATGAGATGGGGGGTGTGTACGTGTGTGTACATGCTGGCAGCAGTGTATCTGGGCAGCAGTTTGTCTGCAATTTGGTATTTTTCCCAGCTCCCATGGATAAGAGCGCCTTGGCAGTGGGTTCACTCCTCCACTGGTGGAGTGGCATTTATTTAATGTATTAAGCACAGTGCTGGGCGCTGGGGAATATATAACACTAATGGGCAAAATCCCTGCATTGTGGAGGCTCAGTGAAGAGGAGACATTAACTCAGTCATCACTGCTCAGAGAAGTTAAATAAGTGCTTTAGAGCCTTCTAACTCAAAGTCAAGTGTGGTCCAGGGACCTACAACTTCACCTGGGAGCTTGTTAGAAATGTAGGAGTCCCAGGCTCACCTCATACCTATTCAATCATCAAAGTCTGCATTTAAACAAATTTCCCAGGTGCGTAGTATGCACCACTTAATGGCACTGGTCCTAAGTTGGGGGCTCAGTTTTTAAAGCTTCCTACTGTAAAAAGAGGTCAGGCGCAGAACCCCCCCCCCCCAACTTCTGGAGAGGTGGACACAACCATTTACCTCCCCTGCTGGATTGTGAGGAGATGGGCCAGTAGGGACCTGAGCTGATTGGTGACTGTCCCCAGCACCAAGGACAGGGCAGCACTGAACAGAGACTCAGAGGTTGCAATGTGAGGGAGTTGGCCTTCCACCCTGTCTCAGCTCTCTGATGCTGATCCAAATAGCTAATCATCAGGCTTTTCTAAGCTCCCCACCCCAGGGTTCTTGGTCTAGCTGACCTGTATTAGGGGTAGGGAAGAGTCGGGGAGGAGATCAGTGTGTCTTAAACCCAGGGTGAATGTGATTTGTATGTGGGCCATGCCTGGTCACCTCTCTCAAAAAGCAGAGTTTGAAGCTCTGGGGTGGTGATGGAGGGTAAGAGTGGACAGTGGGCAGCTCGTAGAGGAAAAATATAGAGAATAAGAAAAGGCTGGGAAGCCCCTTTTTGGAGGCAGGGCAGTAGGTAAGCACTGCTACCAAGTGACCTGGACAGACTCCCTCCTCCAGCTATCATCCCTTTGAGCAAGGGTCAGATCTAATTTGCCTGATGCATAGCAGCCCTTCACTTAATGTTTGTTGACTGGTTGACTGCAGGCATGAATCCCTGGCGTCTAATACTGTGCCTAACTTACTGAATAGTGACTGAGTGGGCAGCACCGTGGCACCTTATCCATTCTCACTTGGAGTCCTCACAATAGCCTATAAAAAAAGTTGAAAGAGGTGGAGCTTGGAGCTGTGGCCTCACTTGTCAGGTTAGAAAATTGCCCCTCCCTGGTCCCAGTGGGTGATGGAATAGCTAGCCTCAGTTCTGTAAGTAGAGCTCCAATAGGATCAAAATGCAAACTTCTGCTCCAAGTGGTGCCATCACCCCTCCTCCAGCCTCAGGACACCTGCTGATAAATTCCTTCCTAATCCAAGAAATTTCCAGAGAAGGGAAGAACCCTTCTCACTCCTCCCTAAAGCCTGGAAGTGCTTTCAGAGTTCTGAATTCCATTCTTGCTGCCACCCTGCAGGTTGCTGCTGTCCCTAAGATCTTTGGACACTTGCAGGTCAGGGTGGAAAACAGTAGGAAGGTCACAGCTGAACTGGGAAATCAGAAATACTTTTATTTTTAAAGGCCTCTGAAATTTTTCTGTGCTCAACAGCATTAAGAGCTTACCGTGTGCCAGGCCCTGTGCTGGATGCTACAGCTAATACAGATACAAAGACGTGCCTTGTTTATGCCCTCGAAGAGTTTATGGTCTGGGAAGCTATGTGTCATAGAGTGCCCTAAAGTTTTGACACTTTGGTAGATTTTGCAGTTTTTATTTTTTGGCCAGGGCTGGGTTTGAACCCACCACCTCCAGCATATGGGGCTGGTGCCCTACTCCTTTGAGCCACAGGCGTCACCCATACTTTGGTACATTTTGAAAGAACAAAACCACCAAGCACTTTTTATCTATAAGTTATACTTCAGTATTACCCGCCATCTTTTGAGGAGAAAATTAGAATGAAATCTTCAGAAATATTAAGCAAATAATTCCCCTTTCACTTTTGTAGAAGACTGGAAGTCATCTTTAATCTGAAAACATACTTTAAGGCTTAATTTTAATTTTTATTAAATTGGAATGAGCAGATAATCTAACAAATTAGATAATAATCAATGGCTTATAACAATTCTCACCCCACTCTCAGGATCCCTGTGTTGTTCTCTATAAGCATCTACTTTCAATTGACGTTTGTGTCTTTTGGAATATATTTCCATGCTGATACTCCTCTTTCTTGGAAATGGTAATGTTTCTTATTTTAACAGATGATCATTTACCTCTAAAATCTCCATCTCTTTCCACTCCCACTCAAATTACCAACTTTTGGCTAAGTCAATTTTTAGCATTTAGATTATTGCTATTAAATAAACAGTTCTGTGATAAGCTACTAGTGTACTATTACTACAATTGTTTTGTGTGTGAGGGTGCAACTTTTTTTTTTCCCTGAAGTTAATAATGCCTTATTTTTATCATTTGCTGTTTCCTTTGTACCTATGGCTAAATCTTCCCATCCCTTCCAACAGCACTGTGGTACCATTTTTTTTTTAAATGAGGTCAGGCTTAACAGGAAATCTATTATTGCTTTGGGTGGCTGTGTTTTTACCTTGCTGGGATCTTATCTTCCAGAATCTTCTGTCATCTAGCTCTAGTCTGGGCTGATGGCACATTATATGTCTGCTGCACAGATGTGGACCTGGAGTTTCCCTTCATTGTGACCTTGGGAATTCCCTCCATCTTTGTCCTGTGTTGGACCTTCTGTTTCTTGAGTTCCATAATATTCCTAACTTTTAGTTTTCTTTTCGTTTTCTCTTTTATTTCTTCCCTCCCCTCTTCCCTTTTTCTTTGGCAGGGTCTCACTCTGTTGCTGGGGTTAGAGTGCAATGGTGTCATCATAGCTCATAGCAACCTCAAAGTCCTCAGCTCAAGTGATTCTCCTACCTCAGCCTCCTGAATAGCTGGGACTATAGGTGCCTGCCACCACTCTGGGCTATTTTTTTCTATTTTTAGTAACTCTTCGGGTTGGTCTCAAACTCCTAATCTCAAGCGATCTTTTCTCCTTGGTCTCTCAGAGTGTTAGGGTTACAGGTGTGAGCTGTTATAACCCTCAGCCCTTTTTCTTGGTTTATTCCCTTATTTTGGTCAAGGTTAATTTTTTGGGGGTGGGGTGGGGGAAACTTTGCACATCTAAAATTAAGATGATTGGCTGGGCACTATGGCTCATACCTGTAACCTTAGTAGTCTGGGAGGCTGAGGTGGGAAGATAAGAAGATTGAGAACAGCCTGAGCAAGAGACCTGGGCTTTATTAAAAATAGAAATTAGGCGCTTTATTAAAAATAGAAATTAGGCTCGGCGCCTGTGGCTCAAGTGGCTAAGGCGCCAGCCACATACACCTGAGCCACATACACCTGGGCCTGCCAAACAACAATGACGGCTGCAACCAAAAAATAGCCAGGCGTTGTGGCAGGTGCCTGTAGTCCCAGCTACTTGGGAGGCTGAGGCAAGAGAATTGCTTGAGCCCAGGAGTTAGAGGTTGCTGTGAGCTGTGACGTCACAGTACTCTACCCAGGGTGATAGCTTGAGGCTCTGTCTCAAAAAAAAAAAGAAGTTAGCTGGCATTGTGGTGGGTGCCTAGCGACTTGGTAGGCTGAGGCAGGAGGATTGCTTGATTCCAGGAGTTTTAAGTTGATGTGAGCTAGGCTGAGGCCACAGCACTCTAGTCTGGGCAACAGAGGGAGATACTGTCTCAAAAAAAAAAAAATTAAGATGATAGTTTTAGCATAAGCTAAGTATGTAATTTGACAATGAAATCCTGAGTCAAAGCTATAATTCTGCAAACTTTTTTTTTTTTGAGACAGTCACTATGTCGCCCTGGGTAGAGTGCTGTGGCATCAAAAGCTCACAGCAAACTCAAACTCTTGGGCTTAAGCAATTCTGTTGCCTCAGCCTCTCAAGTAGCTGGGACTACAGGCATCTACTACAATGCTCAGCTATTTTTTTTTTTTTGTAGTTGTCATTGTTTAGCAGGCCCAGGTCGGGTTTGAACCCGACAGACCCCGTATGTGTGGCTGGGGCCCTAACCACTGAGTTACAGATGCTAAGCCTCTGTAAACATTTTTGAGGCTGAGGTTTGGAAAATCAGAGAAAGGGGAAGCTTTCCTGGGGAAGCTGCAGAGGTCACTCAGTGTTATGGAAATAAAGGGTTACAGTTTGTGGGGAGGAGGGTTAAGGCAGGGAAACCACCGAGAGTTCTTTATAGGAGGAGATGTGAGAGGAAAGCCTTGGGAGGGAGCTGTTCCTGACCTAGGGCATCTTGGAATACAGGAAAGATGGCTTTTGGTTCAGGATGGTGCTGAGCTAGTTTGAGGATCTCCTGGATCCAGCTCAAGAAAGAACCCAGTGTTTATCTGGCACATGGAATATAGGTACATAGGAAAGTGACACCCTTGGCAGGGACACAGGGACACTGGCAGGTGTGACCACAGAGAAGCTCCTTTAAGCAACTTTCAGACCTCTGGGCATTACTTAGGAAAGAAGGGAAAGAGAAATGAGCAACAAAGAGGGTTCTCCACTGAAGTGACTGGTTGGTTTTGAGCCCCAGTGAAGCACCACTCTGGGAGATCCTAGAAGTACCAGGGTGGGGATTCTGCCAGATATAGGAGGTTAATGTGGTTTATTTTTAAAGGAAAAAAATTCTGTGGACCTCCAATATTTAACCATAATTTTTTATTATAATGTCATTTAGTATGAGCAGGCATGAATTTCTTAGACTTATATCAAGTAACTGTTAAAAAAGTTTATAAATTAAATTCAAATAGCAATGAAATAAAAATTCAAGGTTATAACATTAATTAAATATTAAAGAAGATCCTTTTTTTAAAAAAAAAATAAACTCTAACAGCTATGAAGAAGGAAAGATATTGTTTGCTGAAACTAACTCATTAGTACCATGAAGGTGGCTCTGACTTCTCCCTATCAGGTCTTTTGGGTTGGGCATTCCTTGAGCCATGCGATGGCTAAATTCACCCACCACTTTTTTCTTTTGAATGAACTGAAAACATTCCTCATGTAGCACGCTATGCCACCAACTGGCCCAAATGCAGCATTTGTTTATAAAATCCACATTGTTGTTTGCTTCACTTCAAGATTGAAGTAGCACTACTTCATAATAAATGCAAATTAACATTTTAAATGTCAGGTATCTATTACAAAGAGGTCATCTAGATAATTCAGAATAAGTTTATATATATGTATTTAAGATTTCAATAAACACAACATTCAAACATTTTTATAACTGCCTACATGTATAGATTATATTCTTGAAATATAGGCTAAGCAGTAGAAGATCTAAAAAACACTTATCTAAATAACTAACTTTTGTTAGAAGAAATTTGACATTACAGACTATAAATTAATAAAGGTAAAAATAATATTAAATATTAAATCCACAGGATGTAGCCAAACTTGTGCTCAGAGGAAATTTCATAGCCCTAAATATTCTAAGGAGATGGAATTAAAGGTGATCTGGGATGGGGCAGAGAGGCCAGTTAAAAGGTTGCTGCAGTATTCAGGTAGGAAGGGATGGGCTTGGTAGAGGTGGAGATGGAGAAAAGTAGATATACAGAGCTTTAGAAAGGATCAGCCATTGGCTAAAATCATCCTAATCTGCCAAGGGCTAAAACATTCCCATTTAACCACAGCCTCATGCCAACCCTGAAAGCTTGGAGGTGGTCATTAGTCCTGTAGGCACCCCGGTCTGGCTTGTCTGATTTAAAGAGTGGCTAATCTCAATAGACCTATTAGCCCAGAAAAAACAGAAAACATTGTCAGAGAAGGTTTTCCACTGCTGCCATCAGGGGGTACCTAGGCTAGCCTGTTTTACCTGTGAATTCTGTCACACCACCAAGGAATCTATTTTTTCTAGTTTTATTAACTGTCCCATGACTCTATGATATAAAAACCTGAACAAGAAGGGATGAGTACACAAAATATAGCCCAATATCATATGTGAAAGATGATGCAGAGTTCCTCAACAAAATATCAGCAAATGGAGGTAAAAGTGAATGATACAAAATACACAATCAGTGCAGTTTGTTCCTGGAATGCAAAGGTGGCATTATTAGAATGATTAGCTCTCATTACAGGAGCTACAGATCATCTTTATAGATGATGAAAACAGGTCTCATAAAGATTCAGTGACTTAACAGGTCAAGCTGCAAAGGGACTGCTTCAGGACTTGATTCCAGGGCTGCTTATCTCCAAAGTCATTCTCCCTCCTTTGAGGGAGAGGCAAGTGGAGGTGGAAATGTGGATGGAAAGCCCTAGGCACCAACCCAATTCTTGAGTTCACTCTAATGTCCCCCTCTCCCACGCCCACACCTGCAGTTCTGACCTTGGAAGAAGCCTTTCCAAGCCAGTGACAGCTCATTGGTTTCCCCCTTTCTTGTTTCTGTCACTTCCTCTTTGCTCACTAATGCTCCTCTCTTGTTTCTCTAGCCTCTTGCCCTTCCCTCTATCAATTCAATTTTATGGAGACAAAAGCGCCACCTATTGGCCACTTTGTGTGCACCTGATTCCAGCGGAAAATCACTGGAAAGAAGCCAAGGTCCGTTTAGATATTATTTGGGACTAGCAGGGGCCTCTGGTGGCTGAAAAACACTTGCTCCAGTGGGGAACCCGACTGGCTGCAGTTCCCAGCCCTCCCGGATCTTCCATCCTTCCTACTTCCTCTTGGCAGCTCTGGTAGTTGCACCACTGCAGAGGGGCTTGGAATGGGAGTGAAGTGGGTGGTCCTACATAGAGCGGTCCTACTCTGTTAAGAGGGAAATAAAGGAAAGGGTGCTTGGCTGGGGGCAGAAAACGTGAGATCTAGTCCCAGCTCAAACACTTAAGCAAGTTCTTTCCTCTCTATGCCCTTCATAGTAATTACTTTACAAGCACCTAGATTTTCCCAGGCTCTGTTCTCCTCCTCCTCTGGGTGTGGACTCAGGAATGAATCAGACAGAGAATGAATTTGCTTAGAGAAGTCAAATATTGGGGGATGAAAATATAATGTACAAAACACTTTCTGGAGTGAGAGATCTCCTTGGTCACTCACCAGTTCTAGCCTGTCCTCACCCCTGCCTCAGTCCTTTCTGGTAACTGGGAGAATGTGCCCTATCCTCTCTTGCTGGGTGGGGATGGCCTTTGCAACTGCAAAATCATTGTGATGGTGGGTCATGATTTTCTACTTTGCCCAACTTGGGACCTCCCAAATGGAGCCTAAGACTTTTCTACTCCATTGTCTCCCTCATGGGCAGCCTGGCCAGAGCTGGCCACACTGGGACTTTGGTCTGAACTTCCCATTGTCTGGAGGCTGGACTTGGGGTTTAGGGAGTTGAGGAGGAAAATTAG
Source organism: Galagoides demidoff (assembly GCA_963574575.1). Taxonomy (NCBI): domain Eukaryota; kingdom Metazoa; phylum Chordata; class Mammalia; order Primates; family Galagidae; genus Galagoides; species Galagoides demidoff. The sequence continues at coordinate 19,387 of CAUYQV010094977.1, forward strand.
AAAAAAGAGGCCTGGCATGGTGGTTCATGCCTGTAATCCTAGCACTCTGGGAGGCCGAGGTGAGTGGAATGTCTGAGCCAGAGCAAGACCTCAGCTCTAAAAACAGCCAGATGTTGTGGTAGTTGCTTGTAGTCCCAGCTACTTGGGAGAGTGAGGCAAAAGATTCACTTAAACCCAAGAGTTTGAGGTTGTTGTGAACTGTACGCCATGGCACTCTACTGAGGGCTACAAAATGAAACTCTTATCTCAAAAATAAATAAATAAATGAATATAAAAATAGAAAAACTAGCCAGGCTGTGGTGGGTGCCTGGAGTCTCAGCTACTTGGGAGGTTGAGGAAAGAGAATCTTTTGAACCTGAGTATGAGGTTGCTGTGAGCTATGATATCATAGCACTCTACCAAGGGTGACAAAGTGAGACTCTGTCTCAAAAAAAAAAAAATTAGAAAAAAGAGGGCTGGACCTTGCCAGAGGGAGACATGGTCCCTACTCTGGGCCTTGATCTGACCCCCTGAATTGTGAAGGGGTTGAGGATTTGTGGACCATTCACAGGAAGGCTTCCTGGAGGAAGTGAACTGGGGGTTTGAAGAGAAGGAGAAAAGAAAACAAAGAAGAAAAAAGAAAAAAGAAGAAAAGGAGGGGAGGGTCTGCTGCTCCAGTTCCTATGAAACCCGTTCTTGCAGTCTGATGCCTGTCTAGCCTGGCAGACTGAAAAAACTGACTACTTTCAAAGCACTTTAGGTGGGGGACCAAGAGAGGGAGGGAGCTGAACACAAATGGGGTGGGAACAGACAGGAGAGAAAGGCAGAAAATCTAAGGTCCTTGATAGCAGACTTCTGAGGTCCTGCTTCATTGCCTGATGGGCTGCTAGGAGACATTCACGAGCACCCAGTAGTTCCAGTTCTCACGTCCCCTGCCTTCAACACTTACAATGCCCATAGAAAGTCTAGGCTGGTGGCTCCTGTCTGTAATCCCAGCACTTTGGGAGGCAGAGGTGAGAGGATAACTTGAGGCCATGAATTCAAGACCAGATTGAGCAACAAAGTGAGACCTCGTCTCTAAAAAAACAAAAAAGTGGAAGAAGCCCAAGTGCCCATTGACCCACGAATAGATTAATAAATTACACCATGGAATACTATGCAGCCCTAAAGAAAGATGGAGACTTTACCTCCTTCATGTTTACATGGATGGAGCTGGAAAATATTCTACTTAGCAAAGTATCTCAAGAATGGAAGAAAAAGTATCCAATGTACTTAGCCCTACTACGAAACTAATTTATAGCTTTCATAGGAAAACTATAACCCAATTATAGCCCAAGAATATGGGGAAAGGGGAGAGGCAGGGGAGGAAGGGAGGGTGATTGGTGGGATCACGCCTATGGTTCATCTTACAAGGGTTCATGTGAATCTTTCTAAATGTAGAATATAAATGTCTTAACACAATAACTAAGAAAATGACATGAAGGCTGTGTTAACCAGTTTGATGAAAATATTTCAAATTGTATATAAAAATAGCACACTGTACCCCATGACAGTATTAATGTACACAGCTATGATTTAATAAAAAAATAAAATAAAATCTAACATGGGAGCCTGAAAAAAAAAAAAACCCACCTGTAGTCCTAGCTACTGGGAAGGCTGAAGCAGGAGGATCACTCCTCAAGCCCAGCAGTTTCACGTTGCAGTGAGCTATGATGACTTCACTGCCCTCCAGCCTCAGCAGCAGAGTGAGACCCTTTCCCCTAAATACAATCAGAAGCACAATGTTTACAATGTTTTATATCTTGATTTTTGTTTTTAGTAAAAAGATGTCTCTTGGAGCTCTTTCTAGGTCAGTACATGAAGAACTTCTTTCTTCTCTTTTATACAGTGTAATTACTACTACTATTCCCTTCTTTGGATGTTCCATTATTTGCTTAACCAGTCCACTGGTGGACATTTACATAGTTTCTAACCTTTCCACACTCCAAACAGCACTGCTAGCAGACCTCGTGCATATATCACATCATATGTGTGCAGATGTATCTGCAGGAGAAATCCCCAGAAGTGGATTTCCATGCAGCCCTTGTCAGGGCACCAAGCTCCCTGTGTGGTCACATTGGCTCTTTTGGTAGCAGTCCCCTTTTATTTCTCAAAGGTCCTCTTGGTGACCATAGTCATAATTTCACCTGCTCACAGCCCACTGCCCTCTTCCGCTGGACCTTCCCATCAGAGTCTGTCACCAGAGCCCCTCCTTAGATGTTTGGCCTCTGTCTCTGGGAGGTCTGGGCACTAACTACTCCATCCTGGGCGGGGTCTGTGTCCTGGCTGTCAATCTGTCCAGAGTGATGGCTTCTTGTACTTTCTAGCCCCTGGATTCTGGGCATCAGTGTCAGGCACAGGGAACTAGCTTGTAGGACCTGCACCGTTCAGGCCCCCAGGCTGCCTGCCCATTACTGCTGTCTCCCCGCCAGACCCCTGATTGGGCTCCTTTCTTCTGACCACAGTGTACTGTTCTAAGATCCCTTCTACTACCTCAGATTTCCCATTTCATTGCCTCTAACCCCCAGATGTGAGTGGCTCCAGATTTCTGAAAGGAGGATCAAGCAGAGCCCCTTGTGACAGGCCATGCACGTGTGTGAGTATGGCTTCCCCTGTGATATCAGCTCACAGAGCAGTTGGTGCCATTTGGGGATGATGGGTGGGAGCAACTCAAAGGAGGTTACAGGGGAGGAGATGAGGAGGAGCCAGTTCTGACAGGCTCTGAGGGGGCTGGGCAGGGCAAGGCCATGCAATGACATGATTATTATTGCTATCAATGGAAACTGCTCATATTTAGAATTAGAAGCCCTGATTCTAAAGCCAGATTATCTGGAACAGGGGATGCACTTCTGTCAGATGAAACTGGGGTCCTGGGAGAGGCAAGGGCACTCCTGAGGTCACACAAAGAGGCAGGGGCAGGCTGCAAGTAGAGGCAGGCCCTATTGCTCCTCTCCAGCTGTAGGAACAAACCAATGGGAAGTGCATTCCTCTGGCAGGATGGAGCAGGCATCCCCAAACATGCCAAGGCCGGAGAGGAGGGTGAGGGACTTCACCGAGGCATCCTGACCACTAGGAGACCACTGGGTCTCCAAAGTCTCCTTGAGGTTGCAGGACAAGAAATTTCTTCACTCCGAGTCTCCAACCCAGCTATCTGGATACTTATACAAATGAGGAAACAAAGGCTTAGAGAGAGTATTCTCTTCTGAGACTAGTGAGAGGAACACAGTCGGAACTCAGCTTTAAGACCTGAACTCTTTCTGCTGCACCTGACGCCTCCAAGATTCCTACTCAGTGATGACCCAGACTCTATTCAAGCACTTCCAGTGACAGGAATTCACTACCATTAAGGTAACCTATTGCATCTCTGAGGGATAGCCCTTGCATGGGGTCACAGAAAGTGAGTCTCTTTACCATTTTCTGGCTTCCTTTTCCCTTGGTCTCTGTGCCCCAGATCAACTCTGTAGGGATTTGGAGAGGGCAGTTGTGTTAAACTTTTATTCCCCAGGCTAACTACCCCAGACCTTTCCTATGCACGCATGGGACATTTTCCCTTCCCTTCCTGTAATAATCAGGGTTAGGTTCAGTTGCAAGTGACAGACTGTCCTCTTCCCTGCCAATCCCCACATCAATGACTTAGACAAGATTAAAGTTTATTTCCTTTTCACATAAAAGGCAGTTCAGAGTGGTATGGCAGTTGAGTGGTCTCAGGGACCCAGGATGCTTTTCTTTTGTGACTCTACTCTTTGTGAAATTCAGCTCAACTAGCATGAATTCAATTCAGCCTAACTTAGTAAGGGGGGAGATTTCTTTCTTTTGCATGTCTGGGAGGTCTAAGAGTTCTAGTTTTAGAGAGAGCTGGGTTCCCAGATTCAAACACTGTTATCAAGGCTCTGTCTCTCTGTTTAGGCCATTTCCCTCTGTGCATGAGCTTCAATGTTAAACCACTCTCTACATGGCAGGAAAGACAGTTTCTTGCAGCTAAGCCTGGAGTCAGTCTTATCTTCAGATCCCAAACCAGAAATAGTCCTCCCAGTGTCCCAGAATTCATGTATCCCATAGCCTAAACTCATATATCTCCAAATCCCATGCTTCATATATCAAATCATGTAGAAGGAGTGAATGGCTCAGCTTAGGTCACTTACCACTGCCTGGATCAATCGCAGGGCTTTGGATTTGCAGTGCTATATTGCAGAGAACTGCCTCTTGGCTTTTGGGGGTAAATGTGGGGATGGGGAACACGGTTCTTGGCCACATTAGGACCACATGGAACACAGGAAGGGAGATTTCTTTCTGTGGGATTAGAATACCCCCAAACTGCAAGCAAGTTCAGCTCATCACATCTAGGAGACTGAGTTTTGTCTTACAAGCAACAGGAAGTCCCTAAAAGATTTTGACAGGGCTCGGTCTGGCAGCTAGTTTGATTTGTCACGACCATTATAAAGGCACAAACTGAGGCCGAAGACCATGTGAGACAAATCCAATGACTGCTGGCTGCAGCCAGGAACTATGGATAGACTCTGATAGGGAGACATGTTCTCCTTCAGGGAGGTGGGGGGACTGAGGGAAGAGAAACTGTTCTCAGAGTCCACATACTTCTATTAACAATCAAAGCTACTGGCTTGGTGCCTGTACCTCAGCAGCTACATAAGCCACTTATACCTGGGGGCCTGGGCCTTCCAAACAAAAATGACAACTACAACAACAACCAAAAAAAATAGCCGGGCATTGTGGTGGGTGCCTATAGTCCCAACTACTTGGGAAGCAAGAGAATTGCTTAAGTCCAAGAGTTTGAGGTTGCTGTGAGCTGTGATGCCATGGTACTCTACCACGGGTAACATAATGAGACTCTGTCTCAAAAAAAAAAAAACAACCAAAGCTACCTCTCTGGGGAGTCCCAGACAGAGGGAGATACTTCATATCATTCATTCTTTCATTCGTGTACTCAGATATCTCACATTGAGCACCTACTATGTACAGTGATTGATAATGATGATGGGAAATATTTTTTGAGCTCTTTCAAAGTTTCAGGCACTGAGCTGACAGCTGCATTTCATTTAATTCACATACCCTAATGAGGTAAGTAAAATTATTATCCCCATTTTGTAGAGGAGGAAAGATAAAGATGAAGGAAGGCAATATAATCCCTGTTCTTTCTCAAAGATCCCACATAACAGGGAGCTAAGTGCTTAATTTATTTAATTCTGTGACAGAGTGCCTGGATAGAGTGCCATGGCGTCATAGCTCACAGCAACCTCAAACCATTGGGCTCAAGGGATTCTCTTGCCTCACCTTTCTAAGTAGGTGGGATTATAGGCACCAGCCACAACACCCAGCTAGTTTTTCTGTTTTTAGTAGAGTCAGGGTCTCACTCTTGCTCAGGCTGGTCTCCAACTCCTGAGCTCAGGTGATCCACCCACCTCAGCCTCACAGAGTGCTAAGAGTGATTATAACTGTGAGTTACAGTGCCTGGCAGCTAAGTGTTTTAGGAACACAGAGGTTGCAGCCTCTCCCAGTCTGGTGTGTGGTGTGTTAACAGGGAAATCATCTTACAAACTTGCTGGTTAAAAGAGACCAAGAAGGATTAAGAATAGGCTAGGCAGAAGGAGTGAGCCACATGCAAAGGTGAAGAGGTGAGGAGTACATCAGGTATGTGAGGAGTGCAGGAGTTGGAGGTAAGCTGGACAAGCAGGTAGCAGGCATGCTGCCTGCCAGGCGTCCTGTGCAGACAAGCACACTATACTAGAAAGCAAAGCAGCCAGGCTGCTGGGCAGGTATCACTAGGACCTCCTGCAAATTACAGGCAAACCACCCTCTTGGTTTCTCTTTTAATTCTGTAATTGTAAGCACCAGAAGGCCTCCTCCTGTAGATCTGGGGTTTCAGGGGTACCCTCTGGGTGTGTATTAGCAGGGGTTGTTTCTCACTCCTTCCTCCCCTTGGGGGCTGAGGAAGGGTGGATGGAGGACGGTGAAATTTGCTAGTGTTGAATATGTTCCCAGCCTCTGGCCCTGCATACCTGCTGGTGTAAGATACTCAGCCAACCCCTGATATTTGGAGCCCTTATAGGAGCTTGAGTTAGGATTGGGGAAAGAGTTTGATCTCTCAACACAGCTCTGTCCTCCCTGCCTTCCTTACTGCCGCATCCAGGAGCAGTGACCACCTCCCTGTTCCCTCCTGCATTTCTCCCCTCCTATGACAAAACTCCCAACTTAGTCCTCAAATGAGTTCAAAAGGAGCTATCCCCCAAATTACCTGCTGCCCATTGAGGTGAGATGGAGAAGGCTGGAGGGAAAAGAATACTAATGATACTAGGGTTTTAGTTCCACCTCTGCTATCAATTTATCCTGTGACCTTACCCTCTGTCTGGGTCTCAGTTTTCCCATCTAAGAAACAAGCTTGAAAATCTACAATCCAGTTTTGTGATAAAAGACTGTAGTCTTTCTTTACTGGGTGGGTGGGGGACAGCACACAGGCAGGCAATGCAAAGGGTGGGTAGAGCAGATTAACGGGCTCTTTGGAGAAGAGAGAGGTAGGAAACAGGTTGAATGTACCCTGTGGTGGTAGAACGCTGGAGTCAAGTTCAGGCTTAGCTTTTGGGAGCTCAGAGCAGGAAGAGGGGAAGACGGGAAGATTTGTTGGGCTCTCCAGAGAATCGCTTAAGCTCAATAGTTCGAGCTGTGACACCACAGCCCTCTATCCAGGGCAATAGCTTGAGACTCTGCCTCAAAAAAAAAAAAAAAAGAAGAAGAAGAGGAAGAAGGCTTCCTTCTGGAGGAGGCCGATTTGAGCAAGAATTGAAGCACGAGAACAGGTTGGAAACAGAAGCACACGTGATGAAAGCGTGGAGTCGGACGTTAGGATTCTCTGATGACTTGCCAAAGGGGTGGAATGGGAATTGGGTGGGGAAAGGGTGCTTTGGTCTCAGACCTTGTCGGCTAGTTCCTGACTCTTTGCGTGGTTACGAGATTCCTCCAGAGGTCGCTGTTTCCCAGGAATCCGTCACCGTGAGTCAGCTTTTACAAGGCTTTTGCGATCCCACAGGACACAGAGACCTGACGATATTTTCCGCCCCCGTGGGGACTTAAGGCTCACCATTTACCCTATCTGGGACTTGGAAGGGGGTGAGGGAGGTAGAGAGAGAGACAGATAAATAAGGGTACACAAGGGGACGGTACAGCTACGTGTCTTCTCTCCTGCCCTGCCTCGCCCCAATTCAGGGTCCCAGGAGAGGAGCCACTGCTCTAGCAGGAGAGTGTAATCCTTTAAAAAGGAGGCCGCCACTCCAGCCATCCTAGGTGTCCCGTGGCGTGATCTCTGTACAAACTCCTCCCTCTCCCCACCACAGTCACAGACTCATACCAAGGCGGCACCCTTCTACCCCGCCTGGCCCCAAGCGAGTTTGAAATCCCCAGGTCACAGCGGAAAAGCTGTGAGTATGGATGGCGAGCCTTCCAGGGCAGTCTCAAGTCTCTCCCGCTCTTCAGACACAGCCTGAGTTTGGGGGGGAAGGACACAGGGCGCTAGTTGCGCTGGGGCATAGTCGGCCACACACAGCTACTGCCATCCGGAGGGCAGACACAAAGAAGACCGAGGAACCCACGAGAGCATACTTAGACCCGCTCTTGGAAGAGTCTCTCCATACCCTGATCCCGGGCTTGCGCCCAAGGTCAGGCAGTTTTTGAGCCGCGCTGTTTTCACTCTCTCCAGAGCCACAACCCTCTTCCCACGAACAAGAGTCGTCAGGCTCCGCAGCTCGCTGTCTCAAGTGCTGTGCTGTGTTCCAGCCGTGGGTGCTCAGATGAGCTCCCGGATGTAGTGGGGATGGGGTGGGATGGACCGGCCTGGGAGGGGACAGTGGCCAGGAGTAATGGAAGGAAAGACAGATGAAATTCAATTCGTAGTCTGGAACTTTGCCTCGCTGAGGAGCAGAGGTGCCAGGCGCCTGTATCCTCGAGCCTGGGGTGGATAGGTGGGCTGCGGGAGTAGGGGGTGGAGGCAACAAGATGGAGGAGTCTCTGTCATTCCTGTGCCTGAGAAGCTGTCACACGATCTGGACTCCCCACTCACCCACCCTCCTCCCTGGCCAAAGGAGCTGACAGCCCCAGAGTAGGCAAAGATCCGGGTGGAGATGTACTGGATTAGGTTAGAAAAACCTCTGGCTCCGGAGCGGCAGCCCCTACGGGAGTGGAAGCGCTGGCTTCATCGCTTTCCCCGAGGCTGGCTAATTTTGTTAATAAAATTAGAGAAGTATCCAGCAGCACAAAGTCCCCTGACCAGTTCAAGACTCTTCCTGCAGAGCACCTGCGTGGAGGGCCAGACCCTCCCGCTTGCAGAGCTCAAACCACCGAAAGGGCGCGCGTGATCGCTAGGGGCTGCGACTCGGGACGTGTTCCGTTTCTAGCTAGTGCCGCTTTTTGCCGATTTCAAGATTGACGAAATTATACTCGTATAATCGCCAGAGGGTTCTCCTTTCCCCCAGCAGAGAACTGCTAGTTTACAGGGACTCTAAGAGGGAGGGAGAGTTGGCCTGACCCGCTGACAGCCTATACTTCTCGATAAACACTCAACAACTTCTCACTGGTTATCCAAACATTTTGGAGCAGAAAACCTCAAACAGGCACTTCCCTCAAACGCTGCCTCCCAGTTGTGGGGGCTACCCAAGGAAGGTGGCCAGGCAGTGAGGCAGATGAGGGAGGAGGCCCAGGAGGGAGGGGCTGCAGTCTTTCCTGCTTGGAGGCTGCCGTAGGTGGGTGCTGGCTTCCAGGCTTCTGGGAAAGCTTCCAAGTTTTTCCAGAGGCAGTGACGCGCTCATGAGGGTTGCGGACACTGCTGAGGACACTCAAAAGACTGAGCCAGAGAGTGGGAAAGTCGAGGGGGGACTGTTGGTGGTGGTGGTGGGGTGGAGAAGGGGGGGGACCTCGGTCAGCAAAGCAGAGTTATTTGGATAAATAGAGAAGTTCTAGGCTGGGAGCCTGGACACCTATGTGTGTCCACCCCAACTTAAGGCCCCTCAAAAACCTGACAAGTAACAAGATCTCCTGGGTCTTAATTTCCATTTCTGTAAATGTATGTGTGAGAAGGGTCTGGATGATTCCTTAAGATAGGATGACACCATGGCCCTCAAGCCTGAGTAACAAAGTGAGACTCCGTTTTAAAAAAAAAAAATTGTCCCACCTCTACCCTGCAGAGGAGAGGCTGGAGTTTCTGTACTCCCTTCCTCTAAGGTGGGTCTCACTAGCAACCAATGTACACCTGGCCCAGGCAGAGGCTCAGCTGGCCACTGCGGCTGCTCTGTAGAGCTTTTCCTGTGAAGCATTAGAAGCAGGAAGTTGAGCAAATGTCTCCACAAGTCTTATCCAGGAGTTGGGTGAGGGAATGGAGTCTGGGGAAGCAGGAGAGTGCTGCCAAGGAGGGAAGTTACTGATTTCTATTTGCCATTTCAGAAATAAAGACATTCAGAAGGTGAAATGGTGTAAGATGATGACAATATTGTTTTTCTCTCCACCTATTTAGGCACTAGCAGAGTTGAGCTGGACTGGAGTCAGTGTGTGGTCTGTGGTGTGGCATATCTATGAGTGGGGTCCTGGCAGTGTGAGAGAGATATCCATGTAGTAAAGAGCAAGCTTGAGGTATGTGCTGGGTTGCCAAGTAAAATAAGTCTAGCAACTCTAGGTATGTCAATTTATCTGGATGCAAATAAGAAACTTCTTTACAATACTTTCTTATTTTTTTCTGGAGGGCCTTGTCACCCATGAAAACCTGAATCCCAGGGCCACTAACTCATCCCTGTCTGATCTGCTTTCCATAGTTTGAGGACTGGACCTCTTCTCTTTTTACTGAGGATAGTCTGTTTAAGCAGATCCAGTGCACTAGAAGTGTATTCCCTTGGTCAGAAATCCATCCCTTTCTGCTCCTAGCTTGGGAAGACTGAGGATTCTGTGACAAGGAATGCAACCCAGCCCTACTCCATCTCATAGTAGGAGCCTGGGTGACTCCTTTCTCTCTTCTTTGGGTCTTTATAACCCCCTCTGTGTAATGGGAGAGTTGCATTAACACTAGACTATTCTACAATAATCCATAGATTAGAGACTGCTGTTAGGTAAAAGAGAGAATTCATCCACCCTGACACACCTTGTTAAAATACAGCCCTCTGGAAATTACCTTCCACTCTGCTCCCAGCACTTATCTACAGGGACCACACAGACTGAAGATGGTGTTAGTAATCCAGTCAGTAACCCATTCCGGGGCTGGACTAGGGCTTGAGATCCAGGTGGAAGACTTCATGACCTCTAATCTTTCTCTCTCTCAGAGAACAGGGCCCCAAGAATCTGCAAAGTGCTTTCAATATCATCTTTATAAATAACCTAGAACATGGCCACTCTTACACATCAGTTATACAGTATGGGTTTTTTAATTTCACAGAGGCACAAAAAGTTTAAGAAATTTGCCCAAGGTGACATAGCTGGTAAGTAGTGAGGACAGGACTGGAACCCCAGCAGCCTGACTCCAGGATCTCTAACTCTTAACTACAACGCAGACCAGGAAACTGAGGTTCAGAAAGGGAAGTTACCTAATTAAGAGTCTAGTAGCGCAGCACAGCTGGGACTCAGCTCGCATGCCCGAGCATTGGCCACTGCGCGGCGCTGTCGGGGTACAGCCAACCATCCGCTCTTGTCCGGGTCCGGGACCCATCTCCCCTCCACACCCAGAAATTGAAAATGGGCCCAATCTATGTTGAAGGCGCTCATTTCTGGGTCCTGGAAGGAGGCCAAAAGAGAAAGGGGCCTGATAGGCTGGGCAGGAGCCCTGTTGGCAAGAAAGAATGCACAGGACCAAACTTACACAAGATCCTGAGAGATAAAGGCAATTCTGGCCCGGGGCTGAGGTCAGTGTTCATTGAGAGAGTGGGGGGGGCGGGGAGACAAGTCTGGCAGTCAGAAAGGGGGGAGGGCAGTCCTCAGTGCAACTAGGGGTGGAGGAGAAGAGAAATTAAACGAAGGATTACCAGGCTCATGAATAGACACCCAAATGCCGTTTCCAAAGGAAACGGAGGCAGAAATTCGCGGAGGATGAGACAGATAGAATCAAAGATAGTGAGACAAAAGGATACCAAGACAGTATACCCAGGAGTACGGATCGATGGATCCGGCCGCCCCTCGGGAATGCGACTGCAGCGCTGCACAGAAGCTTCGGGGAGGGGACCTCGAGCAGGGGCGAACTCCCTGGGTCTCCCCGAGAGGAGATGGGTGGCGGGCCCCTGTCCTTGGAGGGCAAAAGAGCACAGTCAATATCTCACCTCTCCGAGGCCCGAGGCAGAAAGCTTCAAGTTTGCTTCTCGGGATCACTCAAGTGCTTCTCTTTCTTAGGCCGGAAACTGCTGGGCTTCTGCGAGCCGCGACTGGCCCCGTTCTGGCGGCGTAAGTCCCGGAGTCTCAGGCTCCAGCTCGCGCTCCAACTACGTTTCGGCCTTGGTGGCCTGAGAGCCGCCTTCGGAAGAAGAGTGGGGGCTGTCGCCACTTATCTGGGCTCCAGCAGGCTAACGCCACCTCCAGGAGCTGAGCGCACTTTAGGAGGAGGCTCCAGGGAGCAAAGGGTTTGGGGTAGCAGCGGGGAAACGGAGGACCCGCCTCCAACCACCTAGCCCAGCTCCCGCGGCGGAGGCGGTTTGTTCCCGCTGGGCCCCTACACTGAGGCTCTTCGCCCGCCCCCTCCCGCCCCGCCCCACCCTACCCTAACTCACCCCGCCCAGGGAGCTCCGCCCCGGGCCCGCGGTTCTTCCGCCTTAGACAGCGCTAGGCGGGAGGGACCAAACCCCCAACCCCACCACTCCCAGCAAAGGGGACAGGGGGCTGAGATCCGCCAGGGTAAGGGGTGGCCTCAGCTCCTTCCGTCGGCGCCCCGGGTGCAGTTCCCAGCTCGCGCTCCCGGGACAGGAGGGAGCCTTTCAGTTGGGTGCGCACTGGCAGGAGAAAGCGGCCGAGCTGGGTCACCAGGGGGCGCTGCGGAGCTGGGGGATACCCCTCCCTGCAAGCCTCAGTCCCCCGCCCCCTCCCCGCCCGCGCGCAAAACACGCTCGCCCCAGAGGCAGCGCGGCGGAGCCGGAGCCGCGGCCGGAGCGGAGCCGGAGAGCCGCGGCGGCACCATGACCCTGGGCAGCTGCTGCTGCGAGATCATGTCCTCCGAGAGCTCCCCGGCCGCGTTGTCCGAGGCCGACGCAGACATAGACGTGGTGGGCGGCGGCAGCGGTGGGGGGGAGCTCCCAGCCCGCTCCGGGCCCCGAGCCCCCCGGGACGTGCTCTCCCACGGCCACGAGTCTCCCCCGGAGGAAGCCGAGGCAGACGTAGCAGAGGACGAGGAGGAGTCGGGTGGCTGCTCGGAGGGCGAGCCTCGCGCTCTAGCGCCCCGGGGGGCGGCGGCCGCAGCGGGAAGCCCAGGGCCAGGCGCGGCCGCAGCCCGAGGCGCAGCGGGGCCAGGGCCGGGACCGCCGTCGGGGGGCGCGGCGACGCGGAGCCCGCTAGTGAAGCCACCCTACTCATACATCGCACTCATCACCATGGCCATCCTGCAGAGCCCCAAGAAGCGCCTGACGCTGAGTGAGATCTGTGAGTTCATCAGCGGCCGCTTCCCCTACTACCGGGAGAAGTTCCCGGCCTGGCAGAACAGTATCCGCCACAACCTCTCGCTCAACGACTGCTTTGTCAAGATCCCCCGAGAGCCGGGCAACCCGGGCAAGGGCAACTACTGGACGCTCGACCCGGAGTCGGCCGACATGTTCGACAACGGCAGCTTCCTGCGGCGCCGCAAGAGGTTCAAACGGCAGCCGCTACCACCGCCGCATCCACACCCGCATCCGCACCCGGAGTTGTTGCTGCGTGGCGGGGCCGCGGCGGCAGGGGATCCTGGCGCCTTCCTGCCGGGTTTCGCTGCTTATGGCGCCTATGGCTATGGCTACGGGCTGGCTCTCCCGGCCTACGGCGCACCCCCGCCAGGGCCGGCCCCGCATCCGCATCCACACCCGCACGCCTTCGCTTTTGCCGCTGCAGCTGCCGCTGCTCCTTGCCAACTGTCGGTTCCCCCAGGCCGCGCTGCTGCTCCTCCACCCGGACCTCCGACGGCCTCGGTGTTCGCGGGCTCAGCATCGGCCCCAGCCCCTGCGCCTGCCCCAGGGTCAGGCCCGGGCCCCGCAGGCCTGCCCGCCTACCTGGGTGCAGAGCTGGGCTGCTCCAAAACCTTCTACCCTGCGTCCCTGAGCCCTCCTGCGGCGGGCACTGCGGCCAGTCTATCCACCGCACTTCTGCGCCAGGGACTCAAGACGGACGCGGGCTGTGCTGCAGGCAGCGGGGGCTCCGGGGCAGGACATAGGCCTTCCTTCTCTATAGACCACATAATGGGCCACGGTGGTGGCGGCGGTGGCGGTGGGACAGCACCTCCGGGCAGTGGTGAGGGCTCCCCAGGACCGCCCTTCGCGGCAGCCACCGGTCCTGGGGGTCAAGCCCAGGTCTTGGCCATGCTGACTGCCCCGGCCCTAGCTCCTGTAGCCGGCCACATTCGCCTGTCGCATCCTGGGGACGCACTTCTGTCCTCAGGGTCCCCGTTTGCCAGCAAAGTCGCCGGCCTCAGTGGCTGCCACTTCTGACCACAGCGGTCTCAGGGCCTTTTAGGCCCGGGCTCAGCTTCTCCCAGGAGCTCCCGCGGTCCCAGCGGAACTCAGGGAGTCTATTTATGAAGAGTCTGAAGACCTTGGACCGGCGTGTGTGACTTGACACTTCAAGCTTCACGCTGGGAATCTCGCTGATAGTTGGGACGAAGCGGGCTCTATTGCTCAGGGCGAGGCCCAGGTCTTTGCATGAAGAGGTCACAAGCCAAGATCCCAATCCAGTTTGAGCAGTAATAGAGAGGGGAAGCCTTCGTTTTCCCCCCTGCCTCTGCACCTCTCTGGCAGCCCGGAAGAATGCATTCTCGGAGCGATGCCTGCCCCAGGCCCTGCTGATTTCGACAGAAACACCAACTGCGCTGAGAGGTGTACTTTTCTGCCTCTCCTTCTCACTACTTCCCCGACTTTGAGACTCACCTTTCCAATTATAATTTAAAGACATCTGTTATCCGCGTTGTGCTTAAAAGAAAAATTCAAGTTTTTTTTTTTTTTTTTTTGCTGTTCTTCAAGGAAGTTCGTTTCCTCTGAAATCTAAACCGGTGTCTACACAGGCAGAGCTGAACGAAGAGGTGAAATGGGGATCTTCACAATCCCTGCAGAAACCCTGGATCCCACTCCACTGAGGAAAATCCTTTCTTTTTGTATTTGGGTGCTTTAAAAGGAACTTACCCCTATTCCGTGGCCGGCTGGGTCCAGCCATCGCATCCAGCAGACCTTTCAGCATTCTGCTCTGTCCCTGGCTCTACCATATTTATTGAGGCTTAAAGGCAATGAGGTTGGGTGGGAGAGAAGGGTCTGGGCTGGGGACTGGAGAGATGGGGTGGGGTGGGCGAGGGCATACCCTGTGGCAGGGGTCCTGTAATTATGTGTAAATATCTGTACAGCGGGCTGTCTCTTCATTCTCTGTCCACTGGGTGTGCATTGCTTTAGATTTCTCCACTGTGGGGAGGCTGTGAAATCATCTGATGGTTTGTGCGGAAGAAAGGGAAAAAGCCTGTCTCAACCCCATCCGGATTGGTGTCAATTGAATAAATGTGTGTGAACTTCAGCAGTCACCAGCTCTGTTTGCCTGTACTCCCTTGTCCCTTTTGGGGCTCTCTCAAAAGACCCTTTACTCCCCAGCAGGGGGTGGTAAGGAAATGCCCCTGGGCAGCCCAGACCCGCCAAGGAGGGCTTGGACTCCTAGGATACCAGGTGCACTTCTGTTTTGGCTTTCAGCTACTGATAAGGCCAGGTCTCTGGGTTGGCTGTGCCTCCCCCCCTACCCCCAGCACTTTCATTTTCGATCTGCTCCTAAGAAGTTTTTGCCTGGAATTTGGCAGAGGGGTTGTGTTTCAAATGCACCTGAGGATTCTCATCTCTTTCTGGTTAAGACTTTAGTGTGGTAGATCTGGGTGCTAAGTACTCATGACTATCCCCACTAAGTACAATTCAATTCTAGCTGGATATGTCTCCCGATGCATATTCTGTATGCCTCTGTGTATAAGACTTTTATGGGGCTTGTAATTTGTTTTTGTGTTTGGGTCAGTATGTGTATCCTTTCTTTTTATCTTTTTTATGGATTGTATTTCAGGCTATCTTTGTTTTATTTCTGTGTATGTCTGTGAACATGGGTGTGTGTGTTTGTGATTCTCAGTCACCGTTACTGTCTCTAAGAGGAGAGGGGTTTCTCTTGGCCACTGTAGGGCCTTCAGACCCCCTCTCCTGTTCCAACATGTAACAGAGCGAAAGGCTTGAACTGGGGGCTGGAAAACCTTTCTTTCCTGCCACCAGGAGGGTTAGCAGTGCACTATGAGTTGAAGGAGAGAGTCAGTGCGGTTTCACTCTGTTAGGTAAAACTTCCCATCCCTTGATTCAGGCTCCTGTGTCAGAAGCCCCGGTGCAAATCAGTTGGTCTGTTCCAGCCTTCCATAATCCCATTGAACCTCCCAGCTCTGTGCTGATGTCTGGGAATCCCAGTGGCCAGGAGTGCAAGTGAGTTGGGTGAGTAGTGATGCTTTGGGTGAAGGAAAGATGGTTGCTTAGCTCTTTTCTCTGTAAATTCCAGTAAGAATAGGTGAGAAAGGGAGAAATGTCTGCTAATACCAATGCAGTCTTCACAGAAAACAAACATTGGTTGAGGGCAAGGGTTGAGAGATGAAGTGACAGGAAGACAGAAAGAAGAAGGCAGGGTCAGAGGCCCAGATGTAGAGAACTTGAGAGGAGTGAGCAGAACTTGAGAGGGTTAGGCCCCATTAGCTAGAAATGGGAAAGCAGGCAGAGTAGAGGACAGAGGCCCCTACAGAAAGAGGATCAGTATCAGGATGAGGGTGGGAAGAATACACCAGAGACTGGAGAGGTTGCTGGGACTCCCAGGTCTCTCAACCTCTTTACTAGTGGAGGGGAGAGAAGGCTCAGAAATGCATATTAGTAAATACAGTTCCTCTCCCAGAAGTGAGGGACTGCTCTCCTCCTCCTTACTGAGAGACTGTGGGAGTGAAGGGAGGGAGGGTGAATGCAGTGGAACACCTTTCCCACCATTTTATGAAATGATTCAGGAGAAGTAAGTTAGGTTCAGTGGTAAAAAGGAAGAAATGTCCGCTGATCCTGGGATAATGGTCTCTGGCTGGCTGCTTTGTTGATTTCTATTGCTCTGAGTTTGATTTCATTTCTTTTCAATTGAGGAGGGGTGAATGTGATCTCTGTATGTGTGTGTCTGTGGGTGCACATGCATGTACGTGTGCTTTCAGTGAAACACTTTGTAGCTTAATGATCTCATTTACCATGAATATATCACTCCCAGATATGTTAGGTTGGAACTTTAAGTAAAATATTTATGTAGTGGTTTTTCTTCTTTAGAAGAAAGAAAATTGAGTCAGCTAGAATCCATATCTGATATGTAGATAGATGAGATGCTTCCACAGTTGCTCTCTATAGCAGAAGCAGCAGACCCCTCTAGCTTCCTTAATGTGTCTTTGTGAGTGTGTGTGTGAGTTTATCCGAAAATAGTGCTTGGTGTCTATGTGGGTGTGGGAGGGTCCATATCAGGAAAAAGTGGAAATAAGAGGATTGGGGAAGAAGGGTAAGATGTGTCATTACAGGGGGCTCTCAGGGAACTTAAGGCCTCAGACCACAGTTTCCCAGTGGCTCAAAAAGGCCAGACCTGGGTCAGATATAATTATGGCCAAGGACTTAGGCCAGAGAGAAGCCACTGATGCCCAAATGGCCTAGAAAAATACCCAGAAAGGGAATTGTCAAGGGACCCCTGGAGGCTCCATATGCTGAAGGCGAGGGTGAAGGGACAGTATTTGGAATTAAGGACTCCGTTAGGTTGGCTTCATGGGGAACCTTTTAGGAGCTGGGAAGGGCCGATTTGGAAGCTGGACTGCAAAGACAAGGATTAAGGACTTGGAGGATTTGTATGGTAGAGTCCTCCTCCCAGCTATTTTTTTTTTCTATCTCTAACCTGGGGGGACTCAATCAGTGGCTTCCTTCCAAACTGTGGGTGTGTAGGGTGGATGTTCAATTTAAGAAGACTTACTTAAGGGCCTGGGAGGAAAAATAGGCCCTCCCATCTGTATGGCTTCTGCGGTTTCCCTGGTTGCTTGGGTGGAAGCAGCTGAGGTGCTGCTCATGGCAGATCCCCACAATTGGTGACAATAATAAGAAAATATTCAGGGCACACCTTCATCTCTCGGAGGTGAGAAAAAAATGGTAAGAAATCGGCCTGGGGTTCAGAGAGTGCTGCTGAGAGCGGGCAGTTTAAAGGGGAAGAAAATTGGCGAATTTCACTGGTCAATTTCACTTCATTTCGTTCAATTTCGTTCAATTTCATTCCTTTTCATCCGGCGCCGGGAGGCCAGAGGCCACAAGGAAGGGGAGGGGGTCTTTCCGGGCAGAATTTCCCCCATCTTGCAGATTTACTTTCTATGACTGTGAAGAACAGCCTTGATTATCAAACTTTGACATACGTTTTTTCAGCTGCGGCTACGAGCAGACATTTTATTTTATTGAAAGGTATTTGGTTTGGGTGATCGAAGCACATCGGCGAGCCTCTCCTCACTTCTCTCTGGCAGCCCAATTAAAGCGGTTAATTCTTTTCATCGCTTATTCCTCCGAATCTTTCTTTCTTTCTTTCTCTTGGGGCTCCCCAGACCACCCAGAAGCCGGAGTTGAGGTGGGGGCGGACACTTCCCCTCCATATCCAATTTGTTCTCGCCACAGCGGGCGCGTCTTCGTGGTTACAAAGCGCCTGTTCCCTGATGACTTTTTTCCCCTTTTCAAAAACACTTCTTTCTCCTCCTTTCCACTAGAAACTCCCATACCCCCAGGCCCACCACTCCTCCCTCTCCGCTCTGGTTTATTTAAACTTCGCCTCCTCCAGAGCCGCGGTAGCGCGCGCTTAATGAAGTTGAAGGCTCGGTGAGCCCGGGTGAAGAGGGTTTGGAATCTGTTGAAAGGGGCGTTTTGTGACACTGATTGGGGCGGGGGTGGGGGCAATCGCGGACCAGACAATGACCGACCAGGCGGGTTTTCCAGCGCACGGGGTCAAGCGAATAAAGGCGCCGACGCTGTTTAAACCAGGGACCCTGCAGGAGAAAGGGAGAAAACATTTTGAGTGTGGAGCGTGCCTCGTAGGGTTTTGTGCTGGGGGTGTGTGTGAGGGGAAGCAGTTCTCTAGGGTCTTTACGGACCGAATTCGGAGTTTACTTAGAACCGCGTGCATCCCGCCAGAGAAGCTAGGAGAGTTTGGGTTTGCGCCTAAATTATTCGGATACGTGGTTCAAACGGTTGCGGCCTGGGGAGCCGTCCAGGAGGACCAACGAGGATAATGGGACCCAGCCGACATTTGTCCCTGGGGTTGGTGCTCTGAAGTTTCTGGAGAAATGTTGAAAAAAAAAAAAACTAAAGGTGGGCAGCCGTTCGGACGGGATAATTTAGTCTCCTAAGCTTTTTGTCTATCAGAGCATTTGAGAGCAAAACAAGGGTTGATTGGATTTTTGGAGCGGAATTATTCTGTTCCTTGAGGTCGGCATAGACACGTACCAACAGAAATCCGTAGGGAGGACGGAGGTTCCCAGCTCTGGTTTGGGGAACGAATTTTTCCGCCGGCTGGTGGGCGCGGCGCAGCGCAGCGCGGCGCTGGGCGGAGCGGGCACCGCCTCCTTCTGCAGAGCAGGGAGCGCGGCTCCGGAGGCTGTGGCCGCTCGGAGGCCTGGAGGCTTCGCTTTGGAAAGGAAAGCAGTTTCCTGCCAAGAGCTCAGCTGCCGGACTCCGCGCTGACACCCTCTGGGTTGTTTCCGACCCCCGCTCTGCTCCGGGCCTTGAGTCCTAGGTCCCTGAGGAGCGCTGCCTCTTCGCTCCACGCGGACTCTGAGCGGAAGTCGCTGGCTGTCTGGGACTTTGCCTGTCTCCCTGGCGTAGGGGTCTCCACCGGTGCCTTCCTCTCCGCCCGCTAGCCTCCTCCACGAAATTTTGACGTCCTGGAGCGGGTAACAGAGTCTCAGTCTTACCGCTCCTCCATGCCCAGCACAGTTGTTCGGGGATTTGCGGCTCCCTAAGTGTGCGCATCAGACACGTGAGCGCTCAGCTCCGGAGCATGAGCTCAGCCGCTGCTATTGGGGTTCCACGCGAAGCCGAGGCCTTGGAGGTCTCTGCTTGGTTCCCCAGATATTGGAAAATTGCCTCAGGCTGTTCTCACCTCTGGGACATTTCTGTACGTGCAAGTATCTTTGGAATTGCGGTGGCTCGGATCTTAAGACTGCAAAGGGCGAATTATTGGGAGAACAAAAAATTAAAGTCTGTCGAACTTCGGTTTCTAAAAACCACCGTGGACTTGAAAGATATATTTCAAGTTATTGTATAGATACTGTCAAACTATGTGTGTGGGAGCGGAGAGTGCGGGGGGGGGGGGTGGCGGGTACCGCTGAGGGTACGGGAGTGGACTTTCTTGTTCAAGTTAATTTGCTACAGCTTACGGAGGTCCCTAGCTTTGCACCCCTCCCCCAGCAGGTGTCTGTGCCTCTGGGACTCCTAGGCTTAGATGCCCCATCCCATTCAGATGCAAATGTGGTAGGTCCCCGCTGAGTGTGAGAAGTTCACCTTCCTACTACCCCCACTGTAGCCTACGGCTTCCTTCGTGGTCTCTTGTTCTGGGCCTTTTGGCTTCGTGTCTCAGCTTTTGAGTTACATGTATATATCTCAATCTTCAGATAGGTCCTCACTTCCCTACGAGTTACCTCTGTCAAAGAGGGTAGCTAATGAGACCATCGCTTAACTTAGCCTCGGACCCAGAGCGTCCTGATGACCGGATTGCTGTATTTTCCGCCGGAGAGGGGGCTCAGCACCTGTACTACCGATACGGAGATTCGGATCAGAGGGTTGGCGTGGTGGTAGCCAGCTTTGCTCCCAGTTCGCTAGGTCCTAGCTGCCCCAGCCAGCTGTGCTTTATGTAGCCTCAGGCCAGTGGGAGGACCTAGGAGGTGAGCATCCTGAGTTTCTGTTTGCAAACCATGGGTCTTCGTTTTGGCAGGGCAGACATCCTGGAAGTGGCTTCAAGGTTGTGCTGCATCAGACCACCTCTCTGGCTCCTGATCTGCCTACTCTGCACACATCTCAGTCCCCCAGTCCCTTTGTGGACTGTGTAAAAAATGTGAGATCATCGTTTAGTGCTCACTTGGTGACCAGGAAGTTTTCCTTTCTAATGAGTTACCTGGTGAGTATTAAACACAGGCAAGTTAATATACCCCCACGCTCAGAGATCTCTTTCCTGTCTGGCTCCTTCCTTCCTTCTTTCCTTACTTTCTTCCTTCTTTAAATATTTATTGAGCACCTGCTGTGTACTGGGCAGATGTTGGCAGATATCGTGTGCAGCAGACATCTGCTTAGAGTCATTAGGAGCAGTCTAACTTGTAGTACAGAACCCAAGGAAAGGCAAAGCAATCTGTTGTCACTGTATTTGAGGTAAAAAGAAAAGTTTGGTGTTTTCAGGGTTAAGGCTACAAATTTCAACTCTGATGGCTCCAGGTATGACAGGGGTCTATGGCTGTGTGTGAAAGGGGATGAATATGTCAGATGACTGTGCTTAGGGGTGAATGTTTATTTGTGAACGACTAGATGTGCTACATACTGTATTTGTTACAGCATCACAGTGAGTCTGAGAATGTGGTAAGTCTTCTTGGGTGGTTTGGGCAGAGGCTAGAGAGATGAGGGTGGAGATAATAGGGTGGAAGGGTTAGGAATGAGTTCCTAAAGGAGGTCTGAGTTTTCAGCCTCTTCTTTTGTTTCTTAGCAAAGACTGGAAACTGTCTATCTTTTTCCAAGTTCCTTCCCAGCCTCAGACAAGCCAGGGAACACCGAGTGAAGCAAAGATGTTGAGGGGTGCAGTGACTTGACTAGCAATAGAGAAGAAGAGCTGCAGTTTCCATTATCTGGTCTCAGAGGGGCTCTCTGGCCTGGCGCTGCTAACCTTGCCCTCTTCCAGCCTGTACAAAGGGACTTGGCTTGGTCCTGTGTGGCTTTGGAGCCTTCCTTTCCATTTCTTAAAAACCATCCTCCAACATCAAAGATTGTAGAGTTTGCAATACCAGAGTTTGCAGGGTATCCAAGGCTGATATCATTTGGGAAATAGGTCTAGAGAGGGGTGAGGAGTGAGGTTTGCCCAAAGTTGCTTAGCGAGATCCCTGATGTAGGTTGGACTCCATAGCCTTTCTTCCACAGACAGTTAAGACACTAGTCTAGAAGTCTTCCTTTTATTTTTAGTTACATGTAATAATTGTACATACTTAAGGGATACAGAGTAATATTTTGACACACGTATAAACTACATAAAGATCAAATCAGGGCAATTAACATATCCCCTGAAACACATCTTAATTTGCATTGTGAATATTCAAAATCCTAATCCGCTCTAGCTTTTTGAAAAAATACAATAAATTATTGTTAACCATGTTTACCAGCCTCCTACCTCCCGGTGCTATAGCACACTAGAACTTACTCCTGTCTAGATGTAATTTTGTATCCTTTAAGGTCTGGGGATTTTGAGGAAACTCAAAACTCGGCATCTTCTCAGGAAATCCTGAATGTCATCTGGGCTGTCACTGTTTCTGAATCCCCCTTCCTTCCCAGAGACAGGATTGGAGTAAAGTAGAGATCAAAGTGCAGAACAGCAGACAATTATCCAGATAAATTTGGGTATGAAATCGACTACTTTTAATGAAGGAGATGCTGATGGCAGGAAGGAGGTGCAGTGTATCTTAGCAAGAGTTCCTGGTGCTCCACTCTACCTAGGGTTCCTGGATAGGGGGGACAACATAGGAAATAATTCCAGCACCAGCGACCTAGTTGGAGGAGAAGAAGGGATTGGGGACCAGTCAGTGTATGCCAGTGAATCACCTCTTTCCCTTTGGGTTTTCCCTTTGGCTTCCTTCTTTATCAGCTTCCAAGACTTTTTTGGAGAATCTATCTGCCAGATGGCCCACCTGAGTACTCCAGGCCTTGCTTCCTGCATCCTACCTGACCCTGGGCCTTTCACAAAGTAGAGAATAAGCAAGGAAAATCCAGGCCATCCAAGCCCAAGGCAGCTTTGGTTGAAGCCATTCCTTCCTGGGTCAGATGTACTGACCAAGCTTCAGGGCTTTGGCAGGGGTGCAAGTGTCTGTCCGTGTGTGCCTGTGCACACAGCATTAGAAATTCTGAGTTACATTTACCTCTGGAAGTTGCCAGAACTGGTGCCTCTTTCCTCTCCTGGATCTTCATCTTAGGACCCACCTTGAGGAAGATTATCCAATACTGGTAGTAGAGAAAGGGAGGAGGTGAGAAAATTCCTGATTCCTGTGTGGCCTTGGGCTGGTACTCCTCCAGCCCTCTTGAGTGGGCCTTGATTTTTCTGTCTTAGAAATGTATCTGGAATAGGAGCGACCCACTTCCTGAACCTGGGCTCAGTGACTGTCTCCCAGCTCCTTTCTGAGCCCCCCCTCTTCAGCCAGGGTGCAGGATGGGACAGCTAGCTGCTCTGGACTCCAGACCCTGGGGGTGGGGGTGGGGCGGGGCTTAGCCGCCTCAGGGTTTCTACTGCAGGCTGCCCACCCAGGAGCTTGGTGCACTTACTTTCTGGATCTAAGGAGCTTCTACATGGGACCTTAGGCTTTCTCTTTCCTTGGTAGGGCTGCAGAGGGGCGGCTGCCTAGGTCCCTACCCAGGTTCTGCAGGAACCTGTCTCCTGATGGAGGATGTGGAATGAGGATGAGGGTGAAAGTGTGTTGCTGAAGGGAAGCCTGTAGAGCTTTCAGCCCTTCCTACTGTGTCTGTGGTGGCAGTGGCATAGCTTGACGCAAAATGTGAGTCCTTCCTTAGCTGCCTTTACACCTGGCTCTGTTCACCCTGATCACCCCCGACCCCCAGCACACTCCAAGCTCTACCCAGAGCTGGGGGTTGGGAGGTGGGAGAGGCTGTGCATCTCAACGGGAGGGAGCCAGAGGGGTGGACCCTGCCTAGATGGGGGAGGGGGCAGCATATGCCCAGACTGAAGGGGAGCAGCAGTGGTTCTGCGCCGCCCTTAATGTCCCCGCGGTGGCCAAACTTGATAACTTAAGGTTTTGTATTGTAGCTCTAAGTACTTTAAGCTGGCGGGCGGGATCGGGGCTCTCAGAGTCAAGTCCACGGAGTAAGGGTCCGCGGACGGAGACCCGTGGGTTCTGTTGCCGTTTCTCCTGGAGCTGAGGCTGGTTTTCCTGTTGAATGTCTCCTCTCTGCTTACATTTCCGAATCTGGGTCTCAGATGCGCTCACGCACCCCGATTGCATTTTGTTATCAGAGTGACAAATATGTGTGCAAAGGATAGTCAGAAGCAGAAGCAGTTCCTGAAAGGCGCGGCTTCCCGCCCGAGGGTGAAAGAAGCTAGGGTGGAAACCTCAGGACCGAGTTTCCTGAAACCTTCCCGGAGGCCGAGTCCTGCGCGCCAGGCGGGCCCAGCCACTTGGGGGCGCCGCTGGTCCCAAAGTAGCGGGGGACTTTACCCTGCACTGACATAGATGACCCTATGCTAACCGAGGTGACTCCGCCCCTCCTGTGCCGACCCGACCCTCCGTTAGAAGCTGACTCTGCACACTAGGAAGATCTTACTCCAAAGCAGGACGACCTGCTAAAAAGGGATGACCCTTTGTCAACGCGGGTGACCCTACTCTGAGTGGGCCTGACCCTGTGCTAACAGGGATGACCCTAAGCTGACCCGGGGCAGATCCTGTGCTATGCGGATTGGCTGTGCGCTTTCCTTTTCCAGGCTTACCCCTCACAGATTAGGTCCTAAGGCTGAACGGTCCTTGCTGTAGGTCCCGGAAGCTCCCCGACAGAGGCAAGGCTGTCCCACCTCACCCCCAAACTGGTAGTTGCTTCAGTCTTCTCCCCTCTACCCTTTGGGGAGTTCTGGGACAGCTGGTTGAAGGCTACCCTGGCTGGATGCACCCTGACGCTCTGGGACATGGAGTGTACAGCCTTAAGAATGGTGGCTGAGTGTGGGGAAGGAGGGGTCTTCAAGGAAGCTGATACTATGGAGGCTGGGGCATCCTGGGGAGCCGCAGATCTGTGAGTGCATTTCTGTGTCTGTGTTCTTGCCCAAAGGGCCAGGCCTCACCACACCCCCATGCTCACCATATACATGGGTGCTTTTATTTTTTGAGACAGAGTCTCACTATGTCACCCTCAGTAGAGTGCTGTCGTTTCACAGCTCACAGCAACCTCGAACTCTTGGGCTTAAGTGATTCTCTTGCCTCAGCCTCCCAAGTAGCTGGGACTACAGGTGCCTGGCACAATGCCCAGCTATTTTGTTGTTGTTGTTGTTGTTGTTGTTGTTGCAATTGTCATTTTTGCTTTAGCTGGCCCATGCTGGGTTCAAACCCACCAGCCACAGTGTATGTGGCCGATGCCATACCCAATGAGCTACAGGTGCCACCAAGGGTGCCTTTATTTTTGTACCACACCTTCTCTCTCAAATGAAATGAGCCATCACTAGGCTGGTCAAATGTCCTTCTGTATCTACCACCATTTTCGATTCATTTCATATTGTATACTGAGGATATAGTGGTGAATAAAACAATGTGGTTTCTATCCTCAGGGTGGTGAGAATCTAGTGAAAGAGAGAAAAAAACATAAGAATATATGGTTTAAAGCTGTCATATGGGCTCTGAATAACTAAGAGCTTTGAGAGAGAATAGCTGGAGGATGTATTTGACAAGGGGATTCACTTCCCAGCTCTAGTAGGCTGGAACCTGTTGTGGGGAGAGGTCATCCCTTCAAACTCCATCCTGTTTGACTCTGACTTCAGTTAACAGAGCTCTGACCACTTGCCAGCCACAGCAACCACAGGGAGCCAAGATCTCCTGGTGTGTATTGTCTGTCCCAGAGTTCCTACTTGAACAGCCCTCCTTGAATACCACCAGGAAGGGTTCTTTCATTCTGACAGCCCAGAGCATCTTCAATCCCCTTTTTTTCTCTCTAGGTCCTTGGATCAGGAAGAAGCCATCTGCCTCTCAAAGGCAGGATGTGGAAGCCAGGGTGGCTTTGGGATACTCGGCTCTGAAATTTCTTTGCTCAGCACGTTGTCTGGCACAATAAATGGTTGTTAATTAAAAGAATAATTTTAGGAGCCTATGAGTCTACTTTTTTAATGAACCAAGAGCCAGTGACTCTATTGTTTATGGGTCCGACTGTTCCTTCTCCTCCTTTCTACCTTGTAGAAGTTACCCACTCGGGTGTCACCCCACCCCCTGCCTCCCCTTACTACCCTATCTCTCTCCCTTTAGCATGAGGTTAGCTTTTGTCTCTCGGGCTCCTAAGGCAAGTTATTGCTTTTCAAAAACTTTCTGTGATGTATTATTTTCTGCTTATTGCTCCACTTTTTCTCTTACCAGACTGGGAGCTCCTTCAGAGCAGGAGCTAAACCTTTGTTTCAGGTTTGGCACCTGTGGCTCAAGTGGCTAAGGCACCAGCCACATACACCTAAGGTGGCAGGTTCGAATCCAGCCTGGGCCCGCCAAACAACAATGATGGCTGCAACCAAAAAAATAACCAGGCGTTGTGGCGGGCGCCTGTGGTCCCAGCTACTTGGGAGGCGGAGGCAGGAGACTCACTTGAGCCCAGGAGTTGGAGGTTGCTGTGAGCTGTGATGCCACGGCACTCTACTCAGGGAGACAGCTTGAGGCTCTGTCTAAAAAAAAACAAAACAACAAACTTTGTTTCAGTACATAACAAAAGGCCTGGCACATGATTCCGTGTGTGGAAGGGCTCTAGAAGTGTGTTGCAGTGCAGTTAATATTTTTCGAAAGAATAACTCTTAGTAGTACAGTAGTAATCTCTGGTGCCTGTCATATGGGCTTGTTGGGAGTTATGGACCTCAGCTCTAAGGCCTGGTTGGTGCCTGGTGCAATGGAGAAGAACGGGTGGGAGTGGCAGTATCCAGGGCAGGGTTTGGGGTCACCTGAGTCCCTTCATTGCAAGATAACCTGGAGGGAGAGGGGAACTTTACTCAACCTCAGTGAATCTCAATACTCCAGACAAAAGAAGCTTGGGTTGGAGGAGGGGGCCAGAGAGCTGGCTCCCCACCACCACCACCACACACATCAGTGTGGTGCAGCAGCTGTCCAGGCAGTGGGCCTTGGCTCTCTAGAGCTACACAGAGATGAGTGCTCCCAGCACCAGGACAGTGGCTCCAGGTGCTCACTGGAGGAGGGAGAAGAAGGAAGGGGGTGAGCAGAAGGAGTGGCTTTCAGGGGTATGAGACAAAGAGGCTGACTCAGTCTGGGACCCAGGAGGAGATATTCTTCACTAGGGTTGGAGAGAACTCATGCTGTTTTTAACCCCTTCATGACTTATAGTTTTGTCTGGTTACCAAAATAGAGAGACTTAGAGGGCAATATACATTGCTTGGAAATACAGACTGGGCAGAATAGTTTAGAGAAGGGAAATAAGAGACTCTAGTTTCTAGGCAAGCACTAGTATTCTTTCCCCCCCTCCCGCTCTTGAATATACATTTTCCTTAAACATACATACTCTTATGTGGACCTGGGCCAAATGTTGGATCAGTGGTGTGGTGGTTGGGGACAGGCTTTGTTCTGTAAGGACATTCAGGGACCCCTCTAGAGGAAGAGTTCTTATCTTTTTTTGTGCCATGGAACCCATGCTAGTGAAGCCTATGAACCTATAAATAAAGAGTCTTAAGTGCATGATATCAAATTTACAGGACTACAAAAGAAACCAATTATATTGAGTTCAAATATCAAAGTAATTAAAAAGTTTTGTGATATAATACTTATGAGAAACAATCAAGTAAAATATAACAATGGGATTAACAGTGTAATTTCAAAATGTATTCAGCATAAATAACCTTTTGATATTTCTGTAACAGTTTAACATGCTGTATAAAAAATACCTGCAATTTCTATGGGTGACAAAATTACAGGTGTGGGGAACATTACTCTGGTTGCTTGCCTCCCTTCACAATTCAATAAAATACAGAATTTCAGTTTAGAGGTTTGTGAAATAAAGATAATTTTTTTCCCAGCCATATTTATGGAGTTCCACCCAACAAACTCAATTCACTGACCCCTTGGGAGTTGTGGACCTCAGCTCTAAGCCCTTGATGCTCTCTGCTGGGTCTCTAACCTCAGTTAGCCAAGAAAGGATAAAGAGAATAGAGGATTCTTGGGGAGATTTTTTAAATTACCTGTTCTGCAGTGGCAAGTATCTTCTGACCGCATTCCTTGTCCTGAACCATGGGCTACATGGCTCCACCTAACTGCAAGGGAGACTGGGAAATGTAGTCTTGTGTGTGCAGGAGGAAAGGGAAATGGGGTTTGGTGACTACATAACATCCCATGGCAGTCATCTGTCCATTCAGGGTTTTAATGATCCAGGTGAGCAACTGTGACTAGCTTTGTTTGGAAAAAAAAATG
This sequence comes from Galagoides demidoff, assembly GCA_963574575.1. Classification (NCBI taxonomy): domain Eukaryota; kingdom Metazoa; phylum Chordata; class Mammalia; order Primates; family Galagidae; genus Galagoides; species Galagoides demidoff. The sequence continues at coordinate 46,982 of CAUYQV010094977.1, forward strand.
GCATTATGCCTGTAACTTAGAAAGGGGAGAGAGGAAGATATATTCCTTCCAAGTCTTTTAAGTCCAGTGCAAAAGCACAGAGATGTCTGGGGCTCCAATCTGTGCTCAGTGGCTCCTAGGGCCAAGTACCCTCTTCCCTCTCTCACTTCTCCACACCCTTCTCCCACATCCTACTCTATACAGAGAGGTTAATTGGAACAGCCTTGGCTCCCAACAGGCTGTGGGATCCCAGATGGAGACCTGTCCCATGGACCAACACCCTTCCATCTGCCCCCTTTTCTCTTTACCAGATTCTACTGGGAATCATACTTCTTTTGGAAATCATGCTTCTTTTAGAATGGGGGCACATGGGGGCATGAAAGAGGCTCCCCTGAGTATATGTGAAGGGAAAGGAATAAATTCACATTTGCCATAGCTTTGTCCATGGGTAAAGTCACCAGGACTGATTCGTAACCTAGGACTCACTGATCATAACTAGGACTTAAACCAAGTAGTACCTGACACTTAATAGGGACTCTGTAGATAAATGTTGAATTTAACATCTGAATACGTGGCCCTTTTTCCCTGGACATCTTTTGCTCTGTCTTCATTTCTCTGCCCATCCATTTGTCCTTTAGTTAGTGTGTCAGTAATCTTTTTTCTCATCCAACTTAAATCCTTTGTGGAATACAGCTGTTATGGAAAACAGTTTGGCTGGGCGCAGTGGCTCACACCGGTAATCACAGCACTGTGGGAGACTGAGGAGGGAGAATTGCTTGAGCTCAGGAGTTTGAGGCTTGCCTGAGCAAGAGTGAGACCCTGACTCATAAAAATATGAAAAATCCAGCTGGGGGTGGTGCAAGGCGAGTGCTTGTAATCCCAGTGGCTTCCGGAGGCTGAGGCAGCAGGATACCCACAGCCTGAGTCTGAGATTGCAGTGAGCTATGACGCCATTGCACTCTGCTCTGGGCATAGGGTGGGACGCCGTCTCAACAACAACAACAACAACAACAAAAAAAAAGAAAGAAAGAAAGAAAGAAAACAGTTTGGAGATTCCTCAAAAAATTAAAAATAGAACTACCATACAATCCAGCAATCCCACTACTGGGTATATTCAAAGGAAGTGAAATCAGCATGTAAAAGATATATATAAATATGCATATATACACACACAAAATGGAATAGTACTCAGTCATGAAAAAGAATGAAATCCTGTTATTGTCAACAACATGGAGGAGTTGGAAGGTTATTAAGTGAAATAAGCCAGACATAAAGATAAATTCTGCATGATATCACTCATATATGGAATCGGGCAAGACACACAAGCATATGTAAGTTTTAAAAATAATAAAATATCTATGTTGGTAGCCAACTGCTCACTGTCATTTGCACCCTGTCTTGTGACTGCTCCCCTCCTGGCAGTCTTGATTGATGTGGAGGCTCATATATTTCACTAGAAAGCATTTGAATGCCCCCTGCCTTATTTAGCCCTCATAGTGGTTTGAAATGTGCACTTGTACACAGATGAGACTTACAGAACTGGAGACTTCTGGTTCTGTGACTGCTTCTGGGTTGCACCAGGAATAGCAGCATCAGGACTTGAACTCTGATCTTCCGAATCTGTGGGTTTGGGTGCTCCCCCAGCCGTCACTGGAAGGTTTGCTTTTTTTCCCTCTCCTAATAATGGCTTCCTGCTCATCCCGAGGCCTCCAATCAGGTCTTTCTACATGTCTGCTGGGGAAGTATGCCCGCCCTTTCCACTGCTCTTCTGGCCTAGGCCACAGGGGCATTTCCTCTCCTGAAGCTAAAGCTCCTGAGAGGGGCACAGGGAGGGACCTACCTTTCTTTCTTTCTTATTTTAATGTAATTTTTTAAATTAAAGCTGTATACATTTATGGGGCACAATGTGATGACTTGATATGCAATGTGGAATGCTTCATCTGTGGCTTGTTAAAGCTGCAGCAGAGGCCCCATCCATCCTGAGTCCTTTCGTCAGTGGCTCCTACCTGCAAGAGACAGTTCCCGGCCTCTCTCTCTCTCAAGCAATAGTCTTTGTCACCTAGGCTGGAACGCAGTGGTGGAATCATAGCTCACGGCAGCCTTGAACTCTAGGCTCACATCACCCTCCCACCTTAGCTTCCCGAAGTGCTAGGACTGTAGATAAGAACCCCTGTACCCAGCCCTTGTCCTTTGTCTCTCCACAGTGCTGGGTCTCCTTTGGGCCTCAGTGGTCTCGTCATCCCACTCAGACGTTCATTCTGTCCTCCCTTGTTATCGCCCCTCTTTCTTTCTCCATGTTTTTGTCTCTGTGCTTAGGCTGAATCTCCTGGGCTGGCTCAGGTCTAAACCTCCACAGAAAGGCTCCTTCTCAGGTCAGGCTCACCCTGTCACTTGCATGCCATGGAGCCTCCTGGTATCCCTACTTCAGCACCTCATAGCCCAGGGGACCCAAGAGGGCCCCAGAGGGGCAAGAAATCTGCATCCTCCCCAGACACTGGTCAGCTTTCAATGTTCTGCGCCATCTCCATACGACGGCAGAGGAGCATGTACTCCTGAACCTATTCTGTCCTGGGATGCTGGGGCTGGGTTTCTTCTTCTGCCTTGTGGCCCTTAGCCCCTCTCATTCCCCTCTTTCATCCTCTGCTCCCTCTCTTCCTTCCACACACGATGGCTGTATTAATGAGGGGGTAGCTGGGGATCTGGTTTCAGGATGTGTTTGCTTTTTGGTAGTTATGCAGAGGGCAGCCCCACTCTGCAGAAGCTCCCTGGGGATAGGACCATCAGCACAGCCAAAGCGCTGGGTTTGCTCTGTGCAAACAGACACATGGAGGCAGAGGAGCTAGTGTGTGTGTGTGTGTGTGTGTGAGAGAGAGAGAGAGAGCGCGAGAACTCCTCAGCCCCACACCCATCACACACATAGGCCCAGACACATGCGTGTGGAGTCCAGGGCTTAAGTGTAGCACCAGGATGTCAAGCACGTACAGAATCAGGAGGCACGTCCAAGGGAAGGCTGTAGTTAGCACAAGTCAATGAAAAGATATGTTTAGTATTTAGCTGGTTACTTCAATGTAGAGTTAGTCATGCTTGTGGGTAATTTCCTGATAAATAATTATGTGGGGAAGAGCATATCTCCTGGGAGCATATTTGGGATGGGCATTATTAGCAATCACTCACTCCCAAATACTGCTTCACGTGGAGCATTCACAGCCATTATCTTCACAGTGTCTCATGCGTTGATGACAAGAGGTGTGTGGACTGTGTGAGGTTGGGATACATATATATATGTGTTGGGTGTGTCCTCGCTAGTGAAGAGGGATTGACTTATGATGGTAATTGTGTGTGTGAAGGTGTCCATGTGATGGATGATGCATTTGGCATGTGTGCACACGAGTGCATGCCTGGGGCCAGCAGGAGAGGTGTGCAAGCGCCAGGAGCAGCGCGGAGGCAGCCAGCCCGGCTCTTGGGAAAGACACTCATGTATGAAGAGCTCAGCGCTGGAAAGGCTGTTTAACAACTTGAGCATCAAATTATAGCTCACGTGTGCAGAGGTGTCAGCAGTAGCTGGTTGCTGTAAATACTTCAGTGCAATTGACAACAGCTTGCGGAGGGCTAAGTGAGATGGCACAGGGGGCTGAGGGAGGGGCAGTGCCTCCTGAGGGGACTCTCTGCCCTGCAGTCTTATCTCTGCTGGATCTGGTACAGATGGGGAGGGGGTATGACATGGGTTATAGAAAGTCTGTAATGGAGTGGGCTTTGGAGCTAGACCGGTTCTAAAATAATCCGTCATTTATAGCTGGATAACCTTGAGCAAATGACTTTCCTACGCAGTGCCTCAGTTTCTCCATCTGAAAAACAAGAAGACAAAAACAGATCCTATCACCCTGTGAGACTTTTGTGAGGAATGACAGGAACTTCTTTCACTGGGCAGCTCTTGCTGCGGTTGTACAGATCTTAGCTTTTATTGCCCTGTGTGGGATAATGTACGGGAATTAACACAGTGCCTCTCACACAGGAAGCCTTGGTAAATGTTAGCTAATGTCCTTAGCCTGTTGCTACTGCTTTTGTCCTCATAAGCCTGGACCCATAGCTGGAGATACCATAGCCTTTCCAAATATGCATGGAAAAAAGGCTTCCCAGAGGGTAGCCAGTGTGCCTTTGTGGGTTTTCAGTCCTCTTTCAGAGAACCCTGCTGGACAGGATCTGAGACTGAGATAGTGTACCCAGGGAGCTCTCCTGTAGACCTGCCTGCCTTCATTAGTGCCTTGGTTGTGTCTTTAAAAAGTTGTGTGTAAATGGATTTTTGTAAACTCAATCCCATTTAAAATGCATTTGCAGGGCTCAGGGCTTAAAGGGACCCTGGGGTGAATTCTTTTGTAAAGGCAAAGAATCTCCTGAATGTGGCTACTTTGTAAAGTATGGATATTTATAAAGTAGTGATAGTCAGATTTTTTGAGTACTTACTATGTGTCAAGTATTCAAAATCTTTGACTTAATTAGAGTCTCATAACAGGCCTATGGGGGCAATATTTGAATTTTCCCGAAGAAGAAACAGATGCACAGGAAGTAGCTCACACCTCTCCACATCACACTAGAGTGTTCTGGAGCTGGGATGGGGACTGGCCCAGCTTGTGCAGAAGCTCATGCTCTTTCTGCTGTGCCCACTTCCCTTCCTTGTCTGGCCCTTCCTCTCCCATCCCTTCTTCCTTTTTGCTGCAACCACACAAGAATCTTTATTTTGGATGTACTACAAAGAGGGTAGTTCTAAGCCTAGTATAATCAACAGTCACCTAAACCACAAAGATTTCAGTGGTGTTAAAAATTAGTAGTACCTCTGAATTTATTTTTTTATTTTTTTGAGACAGAGTCTCAAGTTGTTGCCCTGGGTAGAGAGAGTAGGGGGGCATCACAGCTCACAGCAACCTCAAACTCTTGGGTTAAACGATTCTCTCCTCCCAAGTAGCTGGGACTACAGGTACCCACCACAATGCCTGGCTATTTTTTTTGTTGTAGTTGTTTAGCAGGCCTGGGCTGGGTTTGGGCTGGGTTCAAACCCACCAGCCTCTGTGTATGTGGCCGGCACCCTATCCACTGAGCTATGATAGGCGCTGCCAGTACCTCTGAA
>CAUYQV010094979.1:0-11529 GCA_963574575.1 Galagoides demidoff
TATTGCAAGGGTACATGTCAGATCTATTAAGTATAGAGTGTAAATATCTTAACACAATAATTAAGTAAACAAGGTACTTAAGGTACATGAGGTACATGTACCTACATATACATGAGGTATATATTAAAAAAAATAAAAGTACAGGGGATTTTGAACATTTGGTTCTATAACTGGGAAAAAGCATGCCCTATTTCTTCTCCCTTACTAGCAACAACTAACCCTTGGCTAAAACACATAAAGCAGTTATTAAGAGATGCTAAAAGAGACGGAAAATGGTAGGTCTCCTGGACAAAAATCTCTAGACCCCACGCATGACCTGGCCGTAAGTTCCTTGAGGTTCTTTGAATTATTTTTCTTTTGCTTTCTATTTATTTCCTTTTGTGTTAGAACAGCCTAAAAACCAGAACTACCAATGAAGAAGATATGAGAAGCCCCAGAAGGGCCCACTCTCTCCAGCTAGAGGACCAAAAAGAGAAAGTTCTATGGGACAGAACTTGTTTGATTTTACCTGAGGTGAGTGGCAGCAGGAAAGGGCCGCTCCTTCCTTCCTCCACCCCATTTCAACCTCAGACCCTGTGGGAGGAAGCCCCGGACTCTCCCCACTACATAGGAAGCAGCAGCCAGCAGAGGTGTGTTCCTGCCCTCACGAGAGGGACTGTGGACCCAGGACAGAGCCCCGTGGCCACTCTGCCCTGCGCACATCTTGCCTGATGCTGATTAGTTAATTATTGTCCAGCATGGTCATCACGACCATGGTCCTGACAGTGGGAGAGGTAGCGAACAGCACACTCTGAATACCTCCTTCCCACTTAACCCTTTTACCTCATTTCCCTTCCCCTGTGTTTCCCATCCTGTCCTTGGCCAGCACTAATCGGGAGTTTCTTCCACAAATGAGCAGGTAGGTCTGTGTTTTCTTATTTCCCCTTTCTATCTTATGGTTCCAAAGTCTTTTTTGAGTAGAATACAAGCACATTCATATAATAGAATTGTTACCAGTAGTTGGTCAGTTAAATTTTAGAAAATACTCTTAGGGAGCATACCAGATATGGTATTTGATGGGTGCATTTTATTTTAATAATACTCACACATGGACACAGCATGGGTTGCAGTGACAAGACCTTTCTTTGAGCATAGGGAACTATTTGGAGGACCAAATTGGTTATTTTTAATGTAAAGCACTGTGATTTCTAAAATGAATGGCAAGAACCCTGATTAATCCTGTGGATCAGGCAAGTGGAGGGCAGGTGAAAGGTCTTTCTATTTTAACTGTATTTAAAGGTGCGAGTTCTTGTTTCAGTTTATCAATGTGTATCTGTTCCTTTTTGTTCATGTCCACTCTCATAAGTTCTCCACTCAGAAGTTCCCCTAGTTTTTCTTAAAATTTCTGAATCAAATATTTCCTTTAGTATCATTTAGTATCAACCTATAGATAGTAAATATTGTGCAGACAATTTTTGCCTGTGTGTTTTTTTGGAATCTATTTGCACCAAAATTTTAACTAAATTCCAGAAAGGCTCCATTGTATTTTTAATGTCTTATTATTGGTTGTAACTCTCAAAACTGTGGTTTTTAGGTGTGTATTGTCAACGTTCATTCCAAAACAAAACCTCACTTATGTTTTATCTTGGTTTAGTTTGGGGAGAGTGGTTTTGCCAGGTATTTTAACTGAAGGCTTACCTTAGGTTGGGTTCCTCAGAAGGTAAGCCTGCGATGGGGATTCCCCAGAAAGACTTGTCAGGGACATCTTCACAAGCACCTGCAGGGTGTGAGGTAGTGGAGGTGTGGAGGGGGAGTGGTCCAACCCCAGCCTCATGCTGCAGAGAGCTCTGGAGCACAAGCTGAGAATAAATTGCACCATGCTCTGTCCTTTTTTGAGGTGAGGAAGCAGGACTTTTGGGTCCCAACACTGGCAACCATTGGATATAACTCCTGGCACCTGTAGCTGAGAAGGCCTATCTAGCACCAGCACACTCGCAGCTAATAAAGGATCCCCAGGGAGATGGGCAGGGACTCTACAGAATCTGCTGTGATTTATTTTTATGAATTTCTGTCTTTCTCCTTGAGTAGTAAAGACATTTAAAGTAATGACATTTTTCTTCTACTTATTTTCACCTGTCCCTACCCTGGGTTTTGATATTTGATATTCCCATTTTTGTTGATTTCTAAATGCCTAAGCACTTCCTGTAAACCAGCCGTTCCACAAAGCACTTTAAATTTATTATCCCATATAATCTTCACAATAGTTTGGAAAGTCGATACTATTATTACTCCCATTCCTCAGTCATAGACGCCCTGGCAGGCAGAAGATGCTGAGGTCTGGATTTCCATTCAGGTGTCGTGACTTTGGAGTTCGTCTCTGTTCTCAGCCCTGTCAGGTGGAATTTTTCCTGAGATTCTTTTTGAAAATATCCCTTGTCTAGTCCAATCCTACACCTGTATTTTGAGTTCCTTTTACTGGTTATATCATCAGTTTTAAATCTCTGAGAAATCTTTCTTTGTCTTGGTTTACTGGTGAAGCTCTTTTCGGACTCTGCTTAATGTATCCTGTGTTGTTACTTCACATCAGTGGGATGCTGGTTTCAAACAGAGCACGTGATCTCTCAGCTAAATCTGGAATTGGAAGTTCTCCTAGTTTTTCTTAAAATTTCTGAATCAAATATTTCCTTTAGTATCATTTAGTATCAACCTATAGATAGTAAATATTGTGCAGACAATTTTTGCCTGTGTGTTTTTTTGGAATCTATTTGTGCCAAAATTTTAACTAAATTCCAGAAAGGCTCCATTGTATTTTTAATGTCTTATTATTGGTTGTAACTCTCAAAAGTATAGTTTTTAGTGTGTGTATTGTCAACATTCATTTCAGAACAAAACCTCATCTCTGAAGTGATTAGTGATGTGGAAAACACTTTTATGCCCCAATAGGACCCAGACTAGAAAACAACACATCACGGAATGGGGACAATTCTCTCATATTTTGAACAAGTTCTTAATTTCATTGTATCCTAAATCTTGTGAACAATCTGGATTATTCATGTTTCATTGGTTTTTTTTTTTAATTACTCACACTTGTTGCATGCCAAGATAGTTTTTAATTCCAAAATACAAACTAGACACAACAGAGAAAACATCTTTCACTTAGTATGTAGCTTTAGTTTCCTCCTCTAACAGGTTACTTCATGATTAACCAGTTGCCCACATTTCTTTCAACCTCCAAGATCATTAAGCATTTTTTAATGACCACACTTACCCGTTCTTTTTCATGGGGAAGCTGTCATATTGAAGAAGCATCCTTCCATGCTTTGATTTTGTGAAATGCTGTATCACTCTAAGATTTGGCTAAAATTATTTCAGTAAATAAGGGAATTTCTTTTAAATGTCTGAACCCTTCCATGATTCAGAATAGTTTTACTACCTTGCCTTCCCTCCCACCCCGCCACACATACAACATCCTTCCTGTAAAATCCTGGTGAAAATAATCTGTATCTAGGCTAATGTTTCCCCAAGCCACTAGCAAAGTAGGGGTACAGCACTCTGGCTAAAGAATTCGTAACGTTTTTATGTTCTGACTGTAGGGTTGTAGGGTATTGGACTGCAGATTTCTTCTACTGTAGGTTTCCTTCTGAAATATTAATAGCACAACAGATTGCTGTCTTCCCACAGTGGGGACTTTGGCACCAAAAAGAGCTAAGATGGCAGATGTATTCTCACCTCTCCCACATGGAGAGTTGTTCCACTTGTTTTAGGAGAAAAGTTCTAGGATTGAAAATTAAAGAAGCAACTGGTTTTGAAGAATAAACCTTACACCAGCTGCTTAGCAACAAGTCACCATTCTTTATAACACGAATGAGAAAGGATCAGTGCCCCATTGCATACCACTACTGATAAGTAAGTTGCTTTCCGTTTGGGTGGCTCCTGTTCTTCAAAGGTAGCCTGGCAACCTGGTGCTTCAGCGTTCTCTAGAGCACGGCTGTCACTGGCCCTTCCTGGGCTGGTGCATCACATGTGGTTCTGTCAGGGTATCGTATTCTGCTCGCACCTATCAACTACAGAGGCTCTCATGAGAAATTCTTTTTCTTAATTAAAAAAAATATTCCTGACTAATACATGTGTGCAAATGATCAGGTTACATTGTTTGTGTTTGTTAGGCAAAAGTCCAAGTGGTGGTTGGACTGTTCACCCAGGAGGCCTGTCACATACCCCTACACGGTGCCTGGTAGGTGGGAGCACCTCCCCCCAACTTGAATTTAATTGTGATTTTTTCCCCTTGCATGTGCGTGTAGTTGTTCATCTACTAGTTTCATATTAGTATCGAGCACATTGGACGCTTGCTTTTCCATTCTTGTGATACTTCACTTAGGAAGATGTTCCCCAAATCCATCCAGGTAAATACAACAGATGTAAAGTTTCCATCTTTCTTTATGGCTGAAGAGTCTTCCATGGTATACATATGCCACAGTTCATGTATCCATTTGTGGGTCGATGGGCACTTGGGTTGTTTCCACATCTTAGCGATTATAAATTGAACTGCATACACATTCTAGTGCAAATGTTCTTATGGTAAAATCATTCTTTTTCTTCTGGGTATATGCCTAGTAATGGGATTATGGGAAGGTCTGCTTTTAGCTCTTTGAGGATTCTCTATACTTTCCAAAAGGGCTGTATTGGCTTCAATCCCACCAGCAGTGGAGAAGTGTTACCTTCTCTCCACACCCACAGCAGCATCTGCAGCTTTGGGCCTTTTTGATATAATGAAAAATTCTTGAGTTGTACAAAGTTAAGGAAACAGCAGAGGGTGCTGAGGCATGCTGGGCGAGCAGAGTGGGGAATCGGAAGGCTAAAGGGAGGAAGAAGGACCCCTGGAGTGCTGTGAGGAGTAGAGCTGTGGCTAAGCTTTGGTATTAAGGCCTGAGCCACCACCAGAACAGCAGCAGCAAAGCAGAGAGAACGAGGGAGAAGTTTCCAGACTTTCCTCTCTTCCCGCCTTCCCATGTCTGGCCGGCACCTCCCACTGGCTATGAAGCAGAGGGTAAGGGAGTCAGAAAAAATATCTGTCTGGAAGATCTGACTTCAGCAGTCAGTCAGAGGAGAATGGATGAGAGATTGGGGAGGGGGACCAAGCCGAGTGTAGGGAGCACACGAGGAAAACATTAGATGTTGTTGACAGATTCCCTTTGTCACTCATGCTCATCACAGCTGGCAGGTTCTGTTGCCATTTATATAAATGAAGAAAGTAGAGTTTTGACCCTTAAATGTGTCTCAATCACACAGGTAACCAGTGGAGCTGGAATGCACACCCAGATTTGTATGTCCTCAAAGATGGTGTTTTTATACATTTAATGTTTGTATACACTTAATGGTTTTCATATGTTCTAACACAGGATCATGCTCCCTTTTTTTTTTTTTCTGGTGTAAATTATTCTGTAATTCCCTCTAGTTTTTGAGATAAATTCAGACTCCAGCTAGGCACAGACGCCTTTCAGTAGCGTGGGGCTCCTTTCTCCCTTCCCAACCTCGTCCCAGCACATGTGCTGAGCTCCCCACATCTGACCTCAGTTTCCACCTTCGGGGATGTTTGTAAATGTTTCACATTTTTCTGGTGTATTCTCTTGCCATCTCATTTTTTAGGTCTGGCCATTTCTTTTTGGTCTTTCAAAATTCAGCCTCAGTTTTCCTGTGTGACTTGCACCTGGAAATGTTCCCGGAGCTCCTTCATCCAATCTGGATTAGGTGCCTTTCCCCAAATTCCTTAAAAATAGTTTGATAGTCACAACCACAGCCCTAACCACATGGCACAGGGAGCATCTCTCAGTCAGCTGTGCTGGAGGGCAAGAGACCTTCATTATCCCCATAGTCCCCAGGCCTCGTTCCACACCTGGCGCCTAGAAGACTCTATACACAATAATTCCGAATCATTGAGATTTTATCTTCTTTGTGCACTAACTATTTTTGGAGGGAAGAAGGGGCGTTGAATCTTCCCAATGATCCAGGTACAGGTGATAACACACGAGCAGAATTAGTTTAGGGGATGTAAAATCCTTTGCAAAGACCAAAGGATTTTACATGACATTCAACTTCCCCAAATAAAACAACCTCTTTGATACAGAACAAAGGGAAGGGGAATTTATGAAAATCCACTGACCTTAAAGTTGGCGGATGGCTAACCACCTTCTAAGCACATTTGATGTGTCAGACAGATGAATCTGCTAAACAAAGAATGAAGATTGACCCTCAGGGAAAAAGTATAATAGATTTTATCTGTCTGGATAAGGCGAGTGGGATGGGGTTTGGAAACAACCTAGAAATATTTGAGGAAATATAAGGAAAAAATGTGCACTAAAACAGAAATCAGGTAGGTGAGGGGGGGAGAGGTTGGGCAAATTCACATCTAACTGGTACATTGCACGCTTTCCAGGAAAGTGCAAACTTATATCTCGGACTTAAAGTGTACAAAAGTAAATTCTAGGGCCAAAATATAAGCACCTCTGAAATATTCTGAAGTTTAAAAATATGGCTGGGAAAAAAATCAAAAGAATTATGTGAAAATTCTAAGGCAAATTCGAAGTTTAGTGTGTATAAATAAAGACTTCTTGAAACACACACATACAAAGTCCATGAAACAGGACAGATACCAGCCCAAGGGCAGGCATTTGACTTTCTCCTCTTTAACTTTTAGAGTTTTTTTTTTTTTTTCTTTCATGGCTTCATTTCAAAAGGGAGAAGAACGTGAGAGAGGATCTGAGAGTAGAGATCTGAGATGAAACAGAACAGTGACTTCCGAAGACAGAAATAAAGAAATGAGAAAACCAAAAGTGAGGCCCACCGTGGAGGAGGTGAGATTGTCCATAGGGGTATTCCAGGCAGCAGAGAGAGGTGGTATGGTGGGAGGACGCCAGCAGATTGCAAGGAAGAAGACGGGGTTCAAAGGGTTTTCCTCTTTCTGTACCTCTGTGCCTTGCCTGACCTTGGCCATGATACCTTTATAGTTTAAATTGGACATGAGAGGATAAATGGATTAGAAAAAAAGCTATTGAATGTTATGGAGAGGAAGCCAGCAGGTAAAAAGGCCCCATGAGAAGGTAAAACGCTTTTTGGAACAGAAGCCGAATGCGGTCTGGAACCAAGACCCAATAAACACAGTAGTTTGGGCAACTGCTGGAAGGCCCAATGGGTGTTAGGAAACTTTACTACCTAAACAGGCTTTTGGTTTCAGGACTTTCTCAAGGAAATTAAAAATTAATTTTGTAATCTTCGAAATAAAAATGAATTCAAGAAAAATACAAAATTTCATAAGTGTCTTCAAGTGGTGGAACATTGTGTTATGCAGAATTAGTTAGGAACTTTGCTTGACTAATAATGTGAGATCAGTGCCAGCGTGTTCGGCATATGTGGGTTTACAAATTTTATTCATAGGTAGCATATGCCATGGGGGACTTCAGAATATGAGATTAAAAAAAACGATTTTAAAATTTGTGGCAGGATTTGAAGAAATTAGGAATTTCGTTTAAACATGTAAACACCCCCCTTCTTTTTCCCTAGTTACAGAGCAAGGAGGTTTGGTTAATTATATTCTGAGGCTGTTGTGCGGGGAAGAAAAAAAATAACAGATTTTTTTTTTCCTATGAAGTGAAGGAACCGTCTAGAAAGCTTTTGAGCTACTTTATGTGCCAGACAGTAATAACATATGTAAGTTTAAATAAAGCATTGAAAGCTACTTTGCCCTCTGGTGAAAGAGGATTTTGCTATGCATTTCAATAGGTATTTAACTTTTCATTTGGCAGTGGATAGGAAGTTTCTCTTTCCCAATGTGTTTGAAGCTTTGACAATGGTTCTTCCTACGTTGCATTGTAGATTAGGAATTAGTGTCTGGGGAATCTGGGAGAGGCCATATGCTAAGAACCTAAACCCCGAAGACCAGATTTTTGAATATGTTAACAGTTGATTTGGAGGCAGCCCTTAAACGTAACGTGAAGAGCAGTGAAAATTGAGTCCCAGGCCACTCTATTTCTCTCTGTACTTGGGAAAGGGAAATACTAGAAATTTGTCTTTGTTCTCCTATTTTATTATTAAAAGCGTTTGTATAAGACTGAAATTAAGTGGCTACAAAAAGCTACGTTCTTTCATTATTTGCATAATAGTATCGCTGTGTCCTACCCTGTAACCTAGAATGCATATGATAATCAAGGAGTTATTTGGGGATGAAAACATACATCAGAATGAGAATATTGGAAATGGCAAATGTTATTATTTTTTTCTCTATGCAGCTCCTGACTGCTGGAAAACAAGAGAGAGGTGAGTTTTGGACAAGTTGGTTTTGCCTTTTTTATCTCCATGAACAGAGCCCAAGTCTAGGTTTGAATCGGCAGTTGAATTATACTGCAATTGGTAAAGCCTCTAAGTATACGGGAGAGATATTGATAAAATAAGTGTAGCAATGTCTCTTTCAAGACACTATGAGGCCATGGTGACCAACAATGAGATGACTTCTTCAAACATGCATCATGAAGCAATCGGATCATTTTCGTCTATTTCTGTATTGCTTTTATTTTCTAAAATAAGCATCGCTTTTACTTGACCATAAGCTTTTGGCAGCCAGAGCCTGTGTCAGTTCTTGGTACAATCCCTCTGCACATGTGCATACTTAACACGCTTATTAGAGAGGAGGTGTGGATGGCATCGTGATGACGCATGACGTGTTCTTGTTCCCATGTGAGAACTCGGTCTCCTGAAAAGATGGTCTCACCCACTGCCCCAACGCACACCCAAGTGAGTAATATAGTATGAAAATCAATATAAGTTAAAAAATGTTGGAACCCAGAAACACTTTCAACCTTGAGAGAGATGTGACTCTGATCTGAGTCACATATAGTTACAATTTCTGTGTTTCGGATTGTGGATTAGCTCACTTTCTTATTTTTCTTGTTCCGTACAATGACTGGGAAGAACTAAATGATGTCAGGGACAAAATCCTCCTGTCTCTGAATTAATGACGCTAGTTATAGACTACTACACCCTTTGGCTTGCTTATATCAGAGGACAGAAAATCCGCGACTCTTGTATCCTCTGTAGGAAGTGTTAAACCTGCCCTTCACGGAAGGAACACTGTCTATGAACTAATCAAGTTGCTCCAACTACAGGGCAGCTTTTCATGAATGATGTTGTAATCCTGCTAAAACCTCCTGTCCCTGCCTCTGTATACATGAAACCTGAGCTTCTCTACTTCAGAGTGCTGACTCTGTTCCTTTGAATGTGGTATTTCTGGGTGGTCCATCCTCAGACTTTGTACTTGAGTAAACGCTCTTTAAATTAGACTCTGGCCTGTTTGATCATTTCAGGTTCACAGTGGTCTCCCCACTTAGCTTCAGGCATGTGAGTCTGGTGTCCAGGCACTCAGGGACACCCAAGACAGTCCAGGAGGGAAATGGCAGGTAGACAAAGTACCACCAGAGTGAATGGTGGAGCACATGGGTCACTGCCTGAAACCGGGGACTTATACCACCAGAGTCAATGGTGGAGCGCATTGGTCACTGCCCGAAACCAGGGACTTAACACCTCTATTTGTGAGATTTGAAATTCTTAGAGGTAGGTGAACTTGTGGGTTTAAACTTTAAGGGCTAATGTTTAATGGGAGACAGATACCTGTGATATTTTGATTCTTACTAGTAACATAATTCCTTCCTACTCATGGAGTGTGCAGTCCAGGGGAGCTTCTTGGTATTTCCTAACAAATTTATTATTTAGACTTCTTAGGTGTTAGACCTCCCTTATGGCATCAATTTAGAACATACATTTTTTCTTTTAGACAGCAGGTTAAACCTAGTTTAAGAAGAAATTAGTACTGCTCCCACATATGGATTTGACTGGATTATCTGCCAATTATAAAATCTTGGCTTCTGATTTTCTTGGCCTCATCTACCCAGAACAGACAACCCATTAATGAGGGTGGTTCTCGTGATTAGATCCCTGATGCTCTCATCTAAGCATCTGCTATCCTTCAGTGGTTGTTTTCTAGCACATGGATGTCACTAATTGTGATGTTGAGGGTTAATAATATTCAAAGAGTCCACTGATTCACAAACAGTGATTTGTGCTGCCAATCGCAGGCCAACTATTGACGGAAAGAAACTACAGGGTACGATCTCTGCATATCAAATTTATGAAACGAGTGATTGCTAAATAATTGTTTGATGATAAGAGAATTCTTTATGACATTTTCCATATTTATTACCAAATATATTAAAAATGCAGGTCAAGAATATTTCCTTTATAAAGTTCTCTACAATAAAATAACTTCTAATTCTTGCAAAGATAGTCAAAGAGCACCACGAGCAACATCAAAAAGTACATAAAATATCTAATTATATTTAGAAAATAGATTAAGAAATGCTGTTTTTTCTATTGCAAGGACACAGCCTTTTCTTGACTCTAAGATGCTATCTACAGTAACAGTTAATTTAATTATGGCAGTATGAAAAAAAAAAAGAAATATTACCATAGGTATGAGTTCTGCATTCAGAAACAGTAAAGTTTGTAAACACGTGCTCATTAAAATCTGGTATTTGTAAGTTAATCATGGAAATTATAGAAAACCTAAATAAATGGAAAATACGCTATGTCCTGGAGGGAAAGACTAAATGAAATAATGATGTCATTTTTTTCACAATTAATCTAAACATGATATCGAAATAGAGACTGAAGGAATTTGCATGGACACTGAGAAATTAAGGCTAGTGATTATTGCGGACAATAGCCAAGAAATTTGGAAGCTTGGAAAACATTGCTGGTGGGGTGGAGGAAATGTGCTCCGATAGCTTATACTTGTTTTATAAAGATAGATTTTATTGGCTCAGTGCCTGTGGCTCAATCAGCTAAGGCGCCAGCCACGTACACCTAAGGTGGCAGGTTCGAATCCCCAGCCCGGGCCCGCCAAACAACAACGATGGCTGCAACCAAAAAATGGCCGGGTGTTGTGGCGGGCGCCTGTGGTCACAGCTACTTGGGAGGCAGAGGCAGGAGACTCGCTTGAGCCCAGGAGTTGGGAGGTTGCTATGAGCTGTGATGCCATGGCACTCTGCCCAGGGGGATAGCTTGAGTCTCCGTCTCAAAAAAAAAAAAAAGATAGATTTTATTTCATTTATAAAAGCAATAGATAGACACATAGATAAATTAAAACAAAGTACAACAATGTTATATATATATATTTTTAAAATATGCACACAATATATAGCATAAGGAAATTTTGTATATAATTATGTACAAGTCAGCCTAGAAAAGATGATGGAATAAGGGGAGTAAGATAGCTATGCTTTCATTTGGAAAAAAAAAAAATCACTATATCACAGCATACAGCTTATTTAAATATTAATTTCAAATGAATTAAATATATAATTGTAAAAATTGAAGCTCTAAACATGCTAAAAGAAACCATAGAGAGATAAATTTGTAACCTTAGGATGTGAAAGTCCCTCCCGAGCATCCCTGATCACCAAAAAGATAACATGAAAAATAGCTGGATGATGTAATTATGTAAAA
>CAUYQV010094981.1:0-19856 GCA_963574575.1 Galagoides demidoff
AGTAGCTGGGACCACAGGCGCCTGCCACAACGCCTGGCCATTTTTTGGTTGCAGCCATCATTGTTGTTTGGCGGGCGCGGGCTGGGGATTCGAACCCACCACCTTAGGTGTACGTGGCTGGCGCCTTAGCCGATTGAGCCACAGGCGCCGAGCCGAACCATTGTAAATCTATTTAAAGTCTTGATTTAGACAACTTAGTATGACTGCTCATTTTTTATTACAGGAATGTTTATGTGTTTGCTCGTGGGATACTTGCCCTGAACTCTACTGGGGTATTATGCGATGTATAGTTTGTGTTCTATATTATCTTTCTGAAATTCAAGAAATTCTGATTTCTAAAATGTATCTGACCCCATGAGTTTTGGATGATAGATCATATACTAAGGATTGTTTTCAGTTTCATTAAATAAGTATACCTTTAGCTGAAACTAAAATAAGGCTTAATCAACATAGTTAATTTCTCCAAATTATGTTTATTTTTTTATGTGATATTTTTGTTTTCCTAGAGCCCCTGAAATTATTCTTGGATTACCATTTTGTGAAGCTATTGATATGTGGTCACTGGGCTGTGTGATAGCTGAGCTGTTCCTGGGATGGCCTCTTTACCCTGGTGCTTCAGAATATGATCAGGTAAGAGTATTTATTTGGATGGAAATAGAAAGTTAGTAGTTACTAATGAAATAGATTGTAAAGGAAGAGAAGTACTAGTGAAGTATTTAGATATTAGGGAAAGAGCAGTCAATTACCATTAAATAATTTTTATTTTTGAGACAGTTTCATTTTGCTGCCCTCAATAGAGTGCCATGAGTCATAGCTCACAGCAACCTCAAACTCTTGGGCTCAAGTGATATTCTTGTCTCAGCTCCCAAGTAGCAGGGACTATAGGCACTTGCCACAATGCCCAGCTATTTTTAGAGACAAGGTCTTATTCTTGCTGAAGCTGATCTGAACTCGTGAGCTCAGGCAATCCACCCGCCTTGGCCTCCTAAATGCTAGAGTTATAAGCATGAGCCACCATGCCCAGCTTAAATAATTTTTTGAAGAACAGTAGAATTTTTTCTCCCTGTTTCTTAGTCTAAAGTATGTTTGCAATTCTAAAATTAAAGTATTTTATTTTATGTTACTTAAGGTTGGTACTTTTCTAGATCTGTAATGAACATCGACTCACTCCAAGCTATTGTTACCTTCTTTTATACATGGCACATACTGAAGTAAGTACTCTCTTCAGTGTGAAACACATTCAGTCCCAGAAACTGTGATATACACAGGATCTCTGTAAAATAGGATTTAAGAAGGAAATCAGCTGAGTTTTAAAGTATTGCTATAATTGATCTGTGTCTCAAAATAGATAAGCTTTGGGAGAAGATATGCTATAATTTCCTAAGGCATTGGTCCATTCAGGAAAGAAATTTTGCCATGGAAATAAATTGCAAATTCTTATTTCTTGTTCTTTTTTAAAAAATAAATTCTTGCTCTGCGCCTATAGCTCAAGTGACTAGGGCATCAGTCATATACAGCAGAGCTGGCGGGTTCGAATCCAGCCTGGGCCTCCCAAACAATGACAACTACAGCCAAAAAATAGCTGGGTGTCATGGCAGGCACCAGTAGTCCCAGCTACTTGGGAGGTTGAGGCAAGAGAATCGCTTAAACCCAAGAGTTGGAGGTTGCTGTGAGCTGTGATGCCACAGCATTTTATCCAGGGTGACAGCTTCAGACTGTCTCAAAAAATAAAAATAAAAAAGAGATTCTGCCCTTTGTACAGTAAGCTCCTTGAGGGCGTACCATCAGCGTATCCTCAACTCCTGACACTGTGTCTGGCATATAGCGTGTACACAAGTGTTCCTGTTTTGTTTTGTCTTGTTTTTAAGAGAAAAATGGTCATATCTGGAGTGATTAGAAGGGGGGGAAAGAGCAAAACAATGTTTTCCCTGTGTCAATCTAGGATTTTGTTTCTTAAGTCTGAAGAAATGAAGCATTTACCAACTGTCCTTTCCACATTGGATTGTCTTGTATCCTTGTTTTTTTTTTTTTTTTGGAGACAGAGTCTTACTTTGTCACCCTTGGTAGAGTGCTGTGATGTCACAGCTCACAGCAATCTCCAGCTCTCGGGGTTAGGTGATTCTCTTGCCTTAGCCTCCTGAATAGCTGGGACTATAGGCACCTGCCCCAAAGCCCAGCTATTTTTTTGGTTACAGTTTGGCCAGGCCAGTTTGAACCTGCCACCCTTGGTATATGTGGTGGTGCCTTCCCCACTGAGCCGCAGGCACTGCTCTTTCTTTTTTTTTTTTTTTTGAGACAGAGTCTCACTGTGTTGCCCTGGGTAGAGTACTGTGGCATCACAGCTCACAGCAACCTCAAACTCTTGGGCTTAAGTGATTCTCTTGCCTCAGCCTCCTAAGTAGCATCTTAGCATCTTTTTTTTTTTTTTGAGACAGAGCCTCAAGCTATCCCCCTGGGTAGAGTGCCATGGCATCACAGCTCATAGCAACCTCCAACTCCTAGGTTCAAGCGAGTCTCCTGCCTCTGCCTCCCAAATAGCTGGGACCACAGGCACCGGCCACAACGCCCAGCCATTTTTTGGTTGCAGCCATCATTGTTGTTTGGCGGGCCCGGGCTCGGGATTCAAACCCGCCACCTTAGGTGTACGTGGCTGGCGCCTTAGCCAATTGAGCCACAGGTCCCGAGCCATCTCAGCATCTTTGTTGAAAATCAGTTGACCGTAAATGTAGTGGTTTATTTATGGACTGTCAGTTGGTCCTGACAGTCTATATCCTATATCTATTCTTATGCCAGTATCACACTCTTTTGATTACTATAGCTTTGTATTAAGTTTTGAAATCAGAACATATGGGTCCTCCAGCTTTGTTCTTTTTGAGATTGTTTGGCTGTTTTGGACTCTTCCATTTCCATATGCAGCTTAGGATTAACCCTGTCAATTCCTTCAAAAAGCTAACTGGGGACAGGATGGCCATAGTGACTTAAGCCTGTAGTCCCAGTACTTTGAGAGGCTGAGGCCAGGAGGATTGCTTGAAGCCAGGAATTTGAGAGCAGCCTGGGCAACATAGTAAAACCCTGTTTCTACAAAAAATAGAAAAATTAGCCAGGCATCGTGGTGGTACTTGCTTGTATTCCCAGCTACCCAAAATGATGAGGCTGGAGGATTGCATGAACCCAGAAGTCCAAGGTTACAGTGGGCTATGATGACACCATTTCTCTCCAGTCTGGGTGACAGAGCAAGACTCCCGTCTCTTAAAAAAAAAAAGAAGAAGAAGAAAAACCCAGCTGTGATTTTAATTGGAATTGCATTGAATCTGTAAATCATTTCGGGGGTACCTTTCTATTTAGTTAGGTTTTCTATATTAGTGTTTTTTCAGATACTAGTACTAGTATAATGTAATTTTCAGAGTATAAGTTTTACATGTCATTTTAAAATTTATTTCTAAGTATTCTGTTTTATTGATGCAGTGGTGAATGGAATTATTTTTTTAACATATGTTAGATTTGGGGTGAATGGAATTATTTTTAAATTTCATCTTCAGATTATTTATTGCTAGTGTATAGAAACATAGTTGAGGTTTGTAATTCAGCTTGCATCTAACAACCTTGTCGAACTCTTTTTCTCTTTTCTGATTGAATAATACTGTAATAGTTTTTTATGAATTCCTTGTGATTTTCTGTATCTAAGATCATGTCATCTACAAATGTAAATTTACATTTTTCTTTCTAGTCTAGATGCCTTTTTTCCTTGTCTAATTGCTTTGCATTGTATCTCTAATACAGTGTTGAATGGAAGTATGAGAGTGGAAATTCTTGTCATTTTCCTAATTTTAGGGGGAAAGCAGTCAGTTTTTCACTGTTAAGTATGAAATGTTAGCTGTGAATTGTTCACAGATGCTGTAGCTAAGACTTTATAGCACATTTGTCAGTATTGAAGTCAACTGTGTATTCCCTCTCTACAGATAATTTAATACATTAAAATTCATTGAAAACATTTTCTTTTAGAGACAGAGTCTCTCTTTATCACCCTCAGTGGAGTGCTGTGCTGTCACCGCTCACAGCAACTTCCAACTCCTGGGCTTAGGTGACTCTGTTTCCTCAGCATCCTGAGTAGCTGGGATTACAGGTGCCTGCCACAGTGCCCCACTATTTCTTGTTGCAGTTTGGCCAGGGCCGGCTTTGAACCTGCCACCCTTGGTCTATGGGGCCAGTTCCCTACCCACTGAGCCACAGGCGCTGCCCCATTGAAAACATTTTAATTGTTATAAATAACAAATGAGGGTAATACTTACTTGCTTAAATTTGGGATTTTATTGTTGCTTTAGTTTAAGCTATGTGAAAGCATAAGGGTGATAGGATCCCTTTTAACTTTCACGAAGAAACTCATAAAAGTTTTAGATGTTTTAATTCTGTAAGTTCATCAACATAGAAAACTTAGAAAAGATTCAATTAGCCAAGAGACAAAAATTGCAACGTCCTCTAGTTTCACTAGTTGGAGGAAGTAATCTGTTATGTTTGGTGGGTTTTGTGTTTATATACTTTATTAAATTAATTTTTTTATTTGAGACAGAGTCTCAGTTTGTCACCCTCAGTAGAGTGCCATGGCATCATAGCTCATTGCAGTCTCAAACTCTTGGACTCAAGCAATTCTCTTGTCTCAGCCTACCACGTGGCTAGGACTATAGGTGCCTGCCACAATGCCAGGCTATTTTTAGAGATGGGTCTCTGAGTAAAACATTGTTCTTGCCCTCATGTAGACTGTAGTTTGGTGATAATAAACCCACATTAAGTAAATAACCATAAACATAGTTGCTTAGTACAATTGAGATAAATTCTGTGAAGGAAAACGAAGTTTGCAGTGAGTATATATATCTATGTGTGCATGTGTGTGTTCCTATCTCCTGTTTATGTCCTAAATACTTTTTTATTGTATTTATTTTTTTCTCATTGCTACTATGCTAGTTCAAGCTATCTTCATCACTTATCTGGGCTACTAGACTGTCTCCCTTTATCTGTTCTCCAGTCTTTGTCCAGACTGGTTTTCTTCATTTTTTCTTTCTTTCTTTTTTTTTTTTTTAAGAGACAGAGTCTCACTTTGTTGCCCTTGGTCTAGTGCTGTGGCATCGCAGCTCACAGCAACCTCCAGCTCTTAAGCTTAGGCGATTCTCTTGCCTCAGCCTCCTGAGTAGCTGGGAATACAGGTGCCCGCCACAAAGCACGGCTATTTTTTTTGTAGTTTCAATTTGGCTGGGGTTGAGTTTGAACCTACCACCCTCGGTATATGGGGCCGGCGCCCTACTCACTGAGCCAGGCACCACCCTCTTTTTTTTTTTTTTCTTTTCTTTTTTTAAAGATAGGATCTTTGTCTGTTGCCTAGGCTAGAATACAGTGATGTCATCATAGCTCACTGTAATCTCAACCTCCTGGGCTCAAGTGATCATCTTGTCTCAGACTCCTGAGTAGCTGGGACTACAGGTATACTCTACCGCACTTAATTTTCATTTTTTGTTAAGGCAGAGAGACTTGTGTTTCTCAGGCTTGTCTTAAACTCCTGGGCTCAAGCCATCCTCTTACCTCTGCCTCCTAAAGTACTAGGATTACAAGCATTGGCCACTGCATGTAGTCTTGAGGCAGAGTCTCGTTTTGTGACCCAGGTTGGTACAATTATTGCTCATTGTAATCTCCAGCTCTTGGGCTCAGCAATCCTGCCTCAGCCTCCTTTGTAGCTATGACTAAAAGTGTGCATTACTAGGCCAGTCTAAAAAAAAGAATTAAAAAAGTTTTTTTTTTTTTTCTGTAGAGTTGGGTTCTCATATGTTGCCTAGGCTGGTCTCAAACTCTTAGCCTCAGGCAATTCTCCTGCCTTAGCTTCCTAAAGAGCTGCTATCTCCACCCTAGACTAAATTCTTTTTTTTTTTTTTTTGAGACGGAGCCTCAAGCTATCCCCCTGGGTAGGGTGCCATGGCATCACAGCTCATAGCAACCTCCAACTCCTGGGCTTAAGTGAGTCTCCTGCCTCCACCTCCCAAGTAGCTGGGACCACAGGTGCCCGGCACAACGCCTGGCCATTTTTTGGTTGCAGCCGTCCTTGTTGTCTGGCGGGCCTGGGCTGGGGATTCGAACCCGCCACCTTAGGTGTACGTGGCTGGCGCCTTAGCCGATTGAGCCACAGGCGCCGAGCCCCTAGACTAAATTCTTAATGTGGCCTCTGAACCCCGACATGGGCTTTTCCTCTTCTTTTTCTCTCCCTATCTAGATTGATCTTGTACCATTTCTCCTCTCTTTCTATGCTCTAGCCCCATTGACATCATTTCAGCACTAGGTAAGAACATACTTTCTTTTAGCACAGGCTATTGCATATACTGTTCCAATAGTCTGGAATACATCATCATCCGCTTATTTCATTTAGTCGGTGCCTACTCATTCATCAGCTGAAGTGTCACTTCCCTGAGGAGCCATTCTGTACCAATCTCTAGGTTTCTTTGATATATATTTTTATAGAAGCCTACTTATTTGGGCAGGGTGCGGTGCTTCACTCCTGTAATCCTAGCATTCTGGGATGCTGAGGTGGGAGGATTGCCTGAGCTCATAGGTTCAAAACCAGCCTGAACCAAAGCAAGATCCCATCTCTAAAAATAAATAGCCAGGTGCTGTGGTGGGTGCCTGTAGTCCCAGCTACTCAGGAAACTTTAACAAGAGGATCGCCTGAGCCCAAGAGTTTGAGGTTGCTGTGAGCTATGATGCCATGGCACTGTACCGAGGGTGACAAAGTGAGATTCTCTTTTGAAAAGAAAAGAAAAAAGAACCCTGGCTCGGCGCCTGTGGCTCAGTCGGCTAAGGCACCAGCCACGTACGCCTAAGGTGGCAGGTTCAAATCCCCAGTCTGAGCCCGCCAAACAACAATGATAGCTGCAACCAAAAAATGGCCGGGCGTTGTGGCAGGCACCTATGGTCCCAGCTACTTGAGAGGCGGAGGCAGGAGACTCGCTTGAGCCCAGAAGTTGGAGGTTGCTATGAGCTGTGATGCCATGGCACTCTACCCAGGGGGATAGCTTGAGGCTCCAACTAAAAAAAAAAAAAAAAAAAAAAAAAAGAACCCTACTTATTTTCTTTAGAACACCAACTTAGTTTAAATTATATATTCAAGCTCGGCACCTGTAGCTCAGTGGTTAGGGCACTGGCCATATATACTGGAACTAGTGGGTTTGAACTTGGCCTGGGCCTGCCAAATAACAATGGCCACTACAAAAAAAACTAGTTGGGCATTTTGGTGGCCGCCTATAGTCCCAGCTTCTTGGGAGGCTGAGGCAAGATAATTGTTTCAGCCCAAGAGTTTGAGGTTGCTGTGAGCTGTGATGCCTCAGCACTCTATCAAGGGTGACATAGTGAGACTCTGTCTCAAAAAAATAAAATAAAAATAAAATAAATTATATATTCAGTGTCTGTCTTCTTTATTAGACTGCAAGCTCTATGAGAGTGAGAACCATGTTCTGTTTTAAAATCACCTCTGCGGTGGCACCTGTGGCTGAAAGGAGTAGGGCATCGGCCGCATATGCTGGAGGTGGCAGGTTCAGACCCAGCCCCCCCCAAAAAAAAACTACCTCTGCTTTTCTCAATAAAAACTTACCAAAAGAATGAATGAATATTTACTGTATACAGTTACGTTCCTAAACTTGTGGATATAAAGAAATATATATATGTATGTATTTCATCAAATCTGAGATGTCATTGATTTAAAGATACATCATTTTTCTGTGCCTCAAGAATGCTACCAATTATTATGCTATCAGTTGTAACATATATCCTGATTTTAAAGGTATTGATGTGAAAAATGTGCCTATTAGAATCAAAGAAATTTGATTTTTTTAAAAAAGAGACTAATTGGTATCTGCCTTTCTACTTAACGTATTGCAAAATATCTTTATATTCAGTAAGTTTACTTCTACCCGATCATTTAAAATATTTGTATAGTATTCCATTATACAGCTTTAACCTTGGATTTTAAAAATATTTTACCTTTCTTGTACGCAAAAGAAGTTTACATTTAAAATACTTTTATTTGTGGCCCGGTGCAGTGGCTCATGCCTGTAATCCTAGCACTCTGGGAGGTCGAGGTGGCTGGATTGCTTGAGCTCACAAGTTCAAGACCAGCCTGAGCAAAAGCGAGACACAGCCCCCCATCTCTGCTAAAAATAGAAAAACTGAGGCAAAAGCATCACTTGAGCCCAAGAGTTGGAGGTTGCTGTGAGCTATGATGCCACGGCATTGTACCCAGGGCAACAGCTTGAGACTTTGTCTCAAAATAAATAAATCATTAAGTAAATAAATAAAATGCTCTTATTCACATTTAAAAAATACTTTTCTACTTTGCCAAAGCTATATTTTAGTTTCCACTTATGAGCTTCTACAGATTTGGAGTATTACCTCCTCTAAAATTTTCTTGTGTTGGCAGACCACGTTAGGCTCATAGGCTGTTTGCCAACCCCTGCTTAACACTCTTAAAAACTTACTGAAGATTCCAAGAGCTGTGTTTCTGTAGCTTATATCTATTAGTGTATACTGCATTAGAAATTAAAACTGAAAATTTAGGAGCTTGGAGAAGTGAGAAGTAACATTTCTTTATAAATTTTTTACTTTTTTTTTTGAGACAGCCTCACTATGTCACCCTCATAGAGTGCTGTGAAATCACAGCTCACAGCAACCTCCAACTCTTGGTCTTAAGTGATTCTCCTGCCTCAGCCTCCCAAGTAGCTAGGACGACAGGCGCCCACCACCGCACCCAGCTATTTTTTGGTTGTAGTTGTTGTTGTTTGGCATGCCCAGGCTAGGGTCTGACTTGCCAGTTTCTGTGTATGTGACTGGCACCCTAGCAGCTGAGCTACAGACGCTGAGCCTAAATTTTTTACTTTTTAATTCATGTTAAGTATAGACATTTATATGTATATTGAATTGGGATGTTAAAAATGTGTCTCTTGTATTGCCCTTGTAGGTAGGGAGGGAAGAAAATCTCTTCTGTTGCTTTTCTGGTTGAGAAGAATTAATAGAAACAGATAGAAATATGAACAATAAAATAAATTCTTTTTTTTTTTTTTTTTTTTTTTGAGACAGAGTCTCAAGCTGTTACTCTGGGTAGGTGCTGTGGCATCACAGCTCACAGCAACCTCCAACTCTTGGGCTTACGTGATTCTCTTGCTTCAGTCTCCCAAGTAGCTGGGACTATAGGCACCCGCCACAACACCCAGCTATTTTTTTTTTTTTTTGAGACAAGAGTTTCATTATGTCACCCTCGGTAGAGTGCTGTGGTGTCACAGCTACCTCAAACTCCTGGGCTTAAGTGATTCTCTTGCCTCAGCCTCCCAGGTAGCTGGGACTACAGGTGCCTGCCACAGTGCCAAGCTATTTTTTTGTTGTAATTGTCATTGTTTAGCAGGCCCAGGCTGGGTTTGAACCTGCCAACCCTGGTGTATGTGGCTGATGCTCTAACCACTGAGCTATGGGCACCAAGCCAATAAAATAAATTTTAAAAAATGAAAATATATAAACCCATTTCATAGCCCTTTTCTTTTTCTTTTTTTTTTTTTTGAGACAGAGTCTCACTATGATGCCCTTGGTAGAGTGCCACAATGTCACAGCTCATAGAAACCTCTAACTCTTGGGCTTAAGCTATTCTCTTGCCTCAGTCTCCCAAGTAGCTGGGACTACAGGTTCCTGCTACAACACGCGGTTATTTTTTTTGTTGTAGTTGTCATTATTGTTTGGCAGGCCTAGGCTGGGTTTGAACTCAGCAGCCCTGGTGTATGTGGCTGTCGCTCTAGCTGCTGAGCTACCAGGGCAGAGCCTCACAGCCCATTTCATTTTGGAGCTATGACATCATCACACATCACCCTGGGAAATCTCTATTGTACACCCATGAGAAGAGAGTGAAAGAAAGCAAATAACTTCTTACTATTTTTATGAAAATAGATTTTACTTTATAGACCTATTGAAAGAGTCTTAGGGACCTCCAGAGGTTCCCCCAAACCATATTTTGAGAACTGCTAGCCTAATTCATAGTAGGTATTCAGTAAAAGTTGAATAAATTTAAATAAAGTACCTCTACTGGTATGGAGGATTAAATGATAAATTTTATGGCATGAGGGATAAGCTCTGTGGCTATTTAGAGTAGGGGCAATTGACAAGAGCTAGTGTCCAAGGAGGAAAGAGGTTTAAGTAATATTTTTCTTAAACTTTTTTTTTTTTCCTGGAGTTTTTGGCCAGGGCTGGGTTTGAACCTAGCACCTCCAGCATATGGGGCTGGTGCCTTACTCCTTTGAGCCACAGGTGCCGCCCCTTTTCATAAACTTTCTAATTTGAATAGTACATTATAAAATAAACAAAAAAATAGTAATTCATGAAAAAGTATTTAGAAACTATTCTAGAAATCTAAAATTTTCTGAACTTTGTATGAGAAGTTTACAAAAATGCAAAAAAGATTACAGTCAAAATTTGCAAAACTGGGTTTGTTTGTAAATAATAGATAAAGTAACAAGGAAGTTACTAAGTAAATATTTGGGAATTATGTGTGGAAGGGTTGGCATATATGTATGTATTTACAGATACATTTCTTTTGTGTTGATTAAAGAATTAATTTCTTTATAATACCTTCCTTTTGGGGCCAGTGATAATAATGTTTAAAGTCTTTAATAATTTCTTTTTTTACTCCAAATTGATATTTGATGGTTTTGATGTTTCAGATTCGATACATTTCACAAACACAAGGCTTGCCAGCTGAATATCTTCTCAGTGCCGGAACAAAAACAACCAGGTTTTTCAACAGAGATCCTAATTTGGGATACCCACTATGGAGGCTTAAGGTCTGTCTTCTTTATTATACTGCCTGGCCCTGTACTTCCCACCCTCAAATTTGAATTCATAGTTCAGTTATTAAATTCTGGAGATAGAGGAAGGGAGAATATGTTTGTAGGGAGAAACTTTTTTTTTTTGAGACAGAGTCTCACTTTGTCACCCTTGGTAGGGTGCTGTGGTGTCTTAATTCCAGCAACCTCAAACTCCTGGGCTCAAGCAGTTCTCTTGCCTCAGCCTCCCAAGTAGCTAGGACTACATGCGCCTGCCACAGTGCCTGGCTATTTTTAGAGATGGGGTCATGCTCTGGCTTAGGCTGGTTTTGAACCCATGAGCTCAGGCAGTCCACCCGCTTTGGCCTTCCAGACTGCTGGGATTACTGGCATGAGCCACTGCGCCTGGTCCCTGTAGGAGGAAACTTGTTGAAAAATTATTTAATTGCATTCATTTGGCCTTATTCTTAATTTAAGAACAAAACATTAAGTGCCAATTCAGTTGGCTGAGGTTATTTTGTGTATGTTGAATCAACGAGCTGGTATGGGGTATGGAGAGTAGTGTTCACTATTAAGTGATAGAGTGATATGAAGAACTAGAGACATTCTTGTATTTTTTTGAGACAGTCTCACTTGGTCACCATTGGTAGAGTGCCATGGCTTAGCTCATAGCAACCTCAAACTCATGGATTCAAGATATTCTCTTGCCTCAGTTTCCCAGGTAGCTGGGACTACAGGCACCTGCCACAGTACCCGGCAAGTTTTTAGAGACAGTGTCTTGCTCTTGCTCAGGTTGGTCTCAAACTTGTGAGCTCAGGCAGTCCACCTGCCTCAGCCTCCCAAGTGCTGGGATTATAGGCATGAGCCACCATGCCCAGCTAGAGACATTTTTAGTAGTGACTGTTTTTTAGAGAATTCTCAGTAAACATGATAAAATAACAATTTTCCACATCTAGCTGCGTTTTTTTCTTGAAACATCAACTTTTTACTTCTGAGCCTGTTGCCTTTTTTTAATTTTATTTTTTTATTTTTTGAGACAGAGCCTCAGGTTGTGGCCCTGGGTAGAGTGCTGCAGTGTCACAGCTCACAGCAACCTCCAACCCTTGGGCTTAAGTGATTCTCTTGCTTTAGCCTTCCAAGTAGCTGAGACTACAGGCACCCGCCACAATGCCCAGCTATTTTTTGGTTGTAGTTGTTTGGCAGGCCCAGATTAGATTTGGACCCTTGAGCTCTGGTGTATGTAGCTGGTGCCTTAGCTACTTGAGCTATAGGTGCTGAGCCTTTTTTGAGATAGAGTCTCACTGTGTTGCCCTCAATAGAGTTCTGTGGCATCACAGCTCACAGCAACCTCAAACTCTTGGACTTAAGCGATTCTCTTGCTTCAGCCTCCCAGGTGACTGGGATTACAGACGCCCTCCATGACGCCCGGCTATTTTTTTTTTTTTTGGTTGAAGTTGTCATTGTTTAGCAGGCCCGGGCCGGGCTCAAACTGCCACCCTCAGTGTATGTGGCTGGCACCCTACTCACTGAGCTACGGGGACTGAGCCGAGCCTACTGCTTTAATTTGAGAAATCTCTGAGTAATTTGATTATCTGTGTGATTTGAGATATCACTTCATTTCAGAGTAGCTTTAAGAGAGTAATGGTATTGTCTCCTTTTACCTGCCATTTCTTTCGGAATTATGCTACATCATTGCTTGCATGTTTATTTTATTGCTGTTGAAAGGGTGACTAGATATCAAGGTCACATCTCTATTTCAGAATATTTTCTGGTTATAAATGACTTTCATATTTGTCATCTATGATTGGCAAGGTGACAACACTTATCTCTTTGTATGCTGGCTTTGATTTTGAATAAAATGTGAAAATAACATACAGATGGAATTTAAACAATCCATATTTTATAGACACCCGAAGAACACGAACTGGAGACTGGAATAAAATCAAAAGAAGCTCGAAAATACATTTTTAACTGTTTAGATGACATGGCTCAGGTAAGTATGGAAAATTTCAGAAAGTTAAACATTTATGTATTTATTTAATCAAAGATACGCCTCTGTTGATTATACTAAAGATGGATTTAATCTCTAAGTATTCATTTTCAGTTTTTATAGAAAAAATACATTAATATTTTGCCACATAGTAAAAGAACATTTGAATCCAAAGTATGCTTTTAGAATTACACATTTCTTCCTTGCTTTGCTTAGTCTTGTTATGTATTGATGTTTTAAAATATCACTCAATGACGGTTTCCTTCTTGTCCCATTTTCTCTACTAAACAAATGCTTGCATAAGAGCTATAGTTATTAAGTGCTTATTATGTTACAAACTCTGAACATTTACGCTTATGTAATTTAATATTTTCAATAGTAGAAACTTTATATCTAAGTAATAACTTTTGCTTAACTTGTTTGAAATTTTTATGACAAGAATTTATCAATTTTATTCTACTAAATTTAAATGAAGATTTTAATTAGATAATATAAAAAAGAGCTGCCTCCTCCTGTGGAAACCATCATACTGTAATAAAAAGAATTTCCCCAGATTTCTCTTCTGATGATTTTATAGAAATAGTTTAGAGCAGGCGTCCTCAAACTACGGCCCGCGGGTTGTATGTGGCCCACTGAGGACATTAATCTGTTCCTCCAGGTGTTTTTGCCGCTGCCTGTCCTGCTTAGCAACTGACTTGTCCCGGGGCCCGCGGTCTGGCCCTCCAACAGTCTGAGGGACAGTGAACTGGCCACCTATTTAAAAAGTTTGAGGACCCCTGGTTTAGAGAAAAAGCAGCTGTTTAGTGTCAGCATTAAAGGTTAGGTGAAGAAGTATAATATTTCTAAATTTTGCTCTGAAAGGTGAATATGTCTACAGACTTAGAGGGAACAGATATGTTGGCAGAGAAGGCGGATCGAAGAGAATACATTGATTTGTTAAAAAAAATGCTAACAATTGATGCAGATAAGAGAATTACTCCTCTGAAAACTCTTAACCATCAGTTTGTGACAATGACTCACCTTCTGGATTTTCCACATAGCAATCAGTGAGTATGGTATATCTGGGGGTTTTTTGCCATGATGTAGTCTTTACAAATGGAACTATAAAGTGAGCAGCAGCTTTGATGCTCACCGATGCTCTTCTTTCTCATTGAAAAATCACAAGATTAAAAATTAGATGTGTATTTTTCCTCTTCATGATTATAAAAATCTTTTGACTCATTTTATTCTGAAAATGCTTGGAAGAAAAACTTTAATCTGTGTTCATTGAGTTATTTGCTATCTGTTAAAATCTCAGCATTCATTAGTCAATCTTAATCTCTTTTTCAGTGTTAAGTCCTGTTTTCAGAACATGGAGATCTGCAAGCGGAGGGTTCACATGTATGATACAGTGAGTCAGATCAAGAGTCCCTTCACTACACATGTTGCCCCAAATACAAGCACAAATCTAACAATGAGCTTCAGCAACCAGCTCAATACAGTGCACAATCAGGTATTCAGCATATGATTTTGGGAACTCAAGCCTAAGTGGGAGAGAAACTTAGTAAGATTACAGGGTGAGGAACCAGTCTTTGTTATAGTGATCTTGTTGCTTAAGAATTTTCTATTTGGCAGAAGGTGATGGAAGACAGGATAGACATAACACCTACCAGTCGTGTGCTGACAAAAATTACATACAAAGACGTAATCCATGCCCTTGTATGTCCTAGCACAGTCAGATAAATGGGGTCTGACTATTGTATTGCTGTTAGTTGTTATTAACTTTACCCAGGTGACTATTCTTTCCTATTAGAAGAAAGATTGTATATTTCATTACTGTTTGGAAAGGTTTCCAATCATTGACTTTAAGGATAGTTTTGCATTTGTTTGCTAATGAGTAATATTCACAGTTAAGCTTATTTCTGAAGATGAAAGCTTTCTGGTTTCTTAGCTAGCTCTACTTTTTAAATGGAAGAGCTTATGAGATTTTGGTTTTTTTGTACAGAAGTAGTTAGTGTTCATACATGGTATAGCCACAACCAGTACATTACTATTTATTATTCTTTGCTTGGTTATTCAGCTTTATAATATTCCTTAAATTTAGGGACTGGGAAAATTTCTTAAGCAGAGAGTTATTTCAAGGACAGTTAAGGTTATATTTTAAAACTTTGTTCTTAGTTTTTCTGGGTAAATTCTGTATATGTAAACGTATTGTCTATTTCTACTTTATGCAAGTGTACAAATGAAGTCCTTTTGTTTTTAGGCCAGTGTTCTAGCTTCCAGTTCTACTGCAGCAGCTGCTACTCTTTCTCTGGCTAATTCGGATGTCTCACTGCTAAACTACCAGTCAGCTCTGTACCCATCATCTGCGGCCCCAGTTCCTGGAGTTGCCCAGCAGGGTGTTTCCTTGCAGCCTGGGACCACCCAGATTTGCACTCAGACAGATCCATTCCAACAAACATTTATAGTATGCCCTCCTGCATTTCAAAGTAAGTGAGGAAACTCCTGTATTATATTCTATTATATTAGACCTACCTGCTTTGTTCTGAAACATAGAAAATGTGTATTTCATGATTTGATAATGATTTAGACAGATCTAGTTGTTTAGTTCTGATCTTTGACAAATTTAAACTCTTATCTCTGGTGATCAGAATAACTAAAATTGGGTGATATCACAAAGTAGATTTTCTCTTTTTACATTGTTTATCTAATTATAATACTGAGAATTATAGGCGCTCAATTTGTGTTTTCCTTAATCAAATTGCCTGATACCAGTTTTCTTGCCCATTGAATCCTTGGAAGTGTCATATATTAACTTATATAAGCATGTATCTGTCAATATGCTGATTATATATAGCTTGAAAAAATTTATTGTAACCAGAATTACTATATATTGAATCTTATATCCTACAACATTCTGTTATAGAATTGTGTTCCAAATAAAAGGTCATTTTATTCTAAAATGTAAAAGTCATGTTTAAGAATGTAGAAACCCCTCTTTAATTGGGCCAGGTATGGTGGCGCATGCCTGTAATCCCAGCACTTGGGAGGCCAAGGCAGGTGGATTGCCTGAGCTCACTGGTTCAAGACCAGCCTGAGCCAGAGGCAAGACCTCATCTCTAAAAATAGCCAGGCATTGTGGCGGGTGCCTGTATTCCCAGCTACTTGGGAGGCTGAGGCAAGAGAATCACTTAAGCCCAAGAGTTTGAGGTTGCTGTGAGATGTGATATCATGGCACTGCTACCGAGGGGGACAAAGTGAGACTCTGTCTTAAAAAAAAAAAAAACCTTTTAAATTATATTCAGAAGTAAAGATCATTGTTTATTGTATTGAAAAATTCTACAAGCTGAGATGCTTATGTGGGGAGGCATTAAGATTATCTGCTTTAGGCTAGGCACCAGCCACATACACCCAAGGTGGCGGGTTTGAATCCCCAGCCTGGGCCCGCAAAACAACAATGATGGCTGCAACCGAAAAATGGCCGGGCGTGTGGCAGGCGCCTGTGGTCCCAGCTACTTGCGAGGCAGAGGCAGGAGACTCGCTTGAGCCCAGGAGTTGGAGGTTGCTATAAGCTGTGATGCCATGGCACTCTATCCAGGGGGATAGCTTGAGGCTCCGTCTCAAAAAAAAATAAAATTAAATTAAATTAAAAAAAAAAAGAGATTATCTGCTTTATTCTATGAATGGATGGTATCATTCCTATCAACAGAGGAACAAAATAGCTGAAGGAGGAGATTAAATTAAAGATTTTTAATTTTTGGCTCACTGCCTATAGCACAGTGGTTATGACTCTAGCCACATACACTGGAGCTGGCGGGTTTGAATCCACCCTAGGCCTGCCAAACAACAATGACAACTACAACCAAAAAGTAGCCGGGCGTTGAGGTGGACACCTGTAGTACCAGCTACTTGGGAGGCTGAGGCTAGAGAATTGCTTAAGCCCAAGAGTTTGAGGTTGCTGTGAGCTGTGACACTATGGCACTCTACCCAGGGCAACAGCTTGAGACTCCATCTCTTAAAAAAAAAAAGATTTTTAATTTTCACACCTCTATTCTTTATTTTCTTATTGTTGTTTTATAATCCAATCTGTCTAGTCCTTTTGTTCTGAAACAAAGGAAATGTATATTTAATGATAAGTTATTTAAAGACTATATACTGAGGAGACGTTTAACTTTCCCAATGGAAAGTCAGTGTCTGTACCCTGGGAGAATAAACCAGGACTGAGGCTTCGCATAATTCTTAACATAGAAGCAGGTAGCATTTTTATCTTTTTACATCAGTTACTTATTGACTGTGACTCTTTTGTTTCTTTGGTTTCTGACAGAGTCGGAGCAAACAGAAGGAAAAGAGGGGCTAGGGGAGACTGAGAGATTACCGGGAGGACAGGAGAGCGATAGCGATGTAAACCAGGGAGAACCCACAGGGAGAGCGGAGGAGCAGATTCAAAATCCGTAAATGCAAATTTAGCTTAACTTAACAAATTATTCTTTGCATATACTTCATAATAGTAAATTCTATACTATGGGTTGTCATATGTTGAGTAATTAATTCTTCTACTGAATTTAGCAAATTAGCCACACTTTTCCTCCACGTTTTCCAAAGTGAGTTTCATTGGAACAGTTTTTAGGTGTGGGACCCTGAAGTTTTCTGCTGCTTTTCAGATGACACTTAAGAGATGAAGCAGAAAAGAACAAAGAGGTAGAGGGAGGAAAATGGGGTAACCCTTTTTAGTATAATTAGGTAAAGTATAAGGTTGGAAATGTTTCTTCCTATTTAGGAAATCTAACTAACCCTAAGAGAATAACCCTAGTAGAATAAATGTTAAAATTTCCCAGTGAAGGAGAGTTTTAACATTAAGGTGATGATGATGATACCTGATATGTAAGTGCCTTTTCCTATATTAATTCATCCTCACTAACATCCTTAAGAGGTGGGTAATGTCATTATCCCCAACTTGTAAATGAGAAAATTGAACACAATTCCCTCATCTGCATTTTAATTCCAGGTGGTAGAATTCAGAGCTTATGTATTTTGAAGTAGTACTCCCTACTGCCTCTCAGTGTTTAAATTCCCAGCTGTAAAGAGTCATTGGTTCATTTGCCAGCCACCACAGTTTTCTGATTTCTGCCCAACAGTTCTCTATTCTGGGTTGCCCACTTTTCTTTCACCATCCTCTACTTATAAGAGGATAGACCCTCGTCAGTTAGGCAATTACTCTTCTTTCCATACTTTCAAGGTTTATAATAAAACAAAAACAGCAGAAAATGAAATAAATTCTTCCAAAATTATGGCCTTTTATCTGTTCCCACTTGTGGAAAGAAGAAACTAGCTTGCCTACTGTGGCTTACTCTAAATTACTGTAGCAGTTTAATACTATGTACTTTAGAGCAGGGGCTTCCATCATTTTTTTTTCTCCATTGCACTTTGGATGAATATGAGTTGTCTTGGGCGAAACACTAAATACGCAGTCACTAATGAAAGCTGATGGGAAAACCAAGGTCTGTGCATACTTTTTGTGATACCAGACCCTACGCAGATAAGCAAAAAAAAGTCCACAAAATTAGCAGGTCATAGATTGGACACCCCAAATCTGTAGGTCAGTACTGTTAATGTAAATCCTGCTTTCAGCAGACATTTGGTTCAGGGATAACTATATTCTGTAATTTTGTTCCCCTTATCTTATCACCCCAGGAGCCATAGATGAGCTTCTATTGTGAACATTTCCTCCTAAATTTTCCCTCCATACTTCCTACCAATTTTTAGAGGCTATTATAACAACACTGTCTGTAGTTAGGCCTGCATCCTGACACTATAGACCTGTAGACAAGCTTTCTTATTAGATAGCACTGCTTAAGGAAGCATGCCTGACAACTCATTTATCTTAATATATGGATTTGTTACTTTTTATTTTTATATATAGTGCTTTTTTTAGAAACCTATTGGCAGAGTATTTTAATTCATATTTTACTATTTCCTCTTATTTTGTACATGTCTGGATTGCATTTTTCTTTGTGACAACTTGTTAAATTATTCATTAATTACTAAAGTGAAAAATTGGAAGACTTGCTGAAAATCTCAGTAGTATGGTTTATGAGTTATGCTTATTTAATATCTCCATAGTAATATTAGGAGAAATAGTTGGTGATAGCTTAGAAGATGTCACTGAGTCTTCTTGTTAAAATGTTGAGGTCAAGCATTGTGGCTTATGCCTCTGACCCCAGTACTTTGGGAGGCTAAAGAGGGAGGATTGCTTGAGGTCAGGAGTTTAAGACCATCTTGCGCAACATAGTGAGACCTTGTCTCTACAAAAAATTTTTTTAATTAGCTGGGAGTGGTGGTATGCAACTGTAGTGCTAGTTACCTGAGGCAGGAGGATTACTCTAGTTCAGGAGTTTGAGGCTATAGTGAGCTTTGGTCATATCACTGCACTGGGTGATAGAGCCAGACCTTGTCTCCTAAAAGTTCCATTTGTATGCTCACTTAACAAAATTGCAAGCATTAGTGAATTGGAGGCATAATAGAAACTTCAGTTCTCTATATTGAAGGTTGTGATAGGGTAAGTTTAGAAGAAAACTGCTCTATGAGAGAGCTTTCTTGAGAAGGCTCTCTTGGCAAAAGGAAGAAGTGTCTTCAGCCCCTTTTCCCCCAGAATAAGATCTTCCTATTTATAAGAAACATTCATTCAATATTTGTGCTAAGAGCATAATGAATAAAAAGATAAATAAGGCAAGTAACTGTTTTAAAGGCAGCAAAAATTCTTGATTTTCCTAGCTAATTTCTAAAATAACTAGAGAAATGTTTTTGTAAACCATTTTACAGTAGAACCTCCGTAGTTGACCACCTACCTACATTAGTCCTTAAGTTGACTGAATTTTCAGACAGGACATGCACCACACGTACGGTTCAGTACAGTAGGCTTGGTTCCTTATATTGACCACTTCTGTATGTTGACCTGTTATAGTCCCTTAGGTGGTCAACTTACAGAGGTTCTGTATTTTTATCCTAGGCATAATTTCTTCAGTTTATGCATTGGTTAAAGATAAAAGATTTGTAAA
>CAUYQV010094983.1:0-18559 GCA_963574575.1 Galagoides demidoff
ATTGAGCTAAGGTCCCAGCTACTTGGGAGGCGGAGGCAGGAGACTGGCTTGAGCCCAGGAGTTGGAGGTTGCTATGAGCTGTGATGCCATGGCACTCTACCCAGGGGGATAGCTTGAGGCGCTGTCTCAAAAAAAAAAAAAGAAAGAAAGAAAAAGAAAAGAAAAGGAAGTGAAAAGCACAGACCACCTGTCAAGTCAGCTTACACTTTCAAATTCCTGAAGACCCTTTAGCTTTCAACTCAAGTGTAGAGTAGCATCATATGAATCTAAAGCTGGGAATTATTAGGTCACTGTAGATATTAAGCCATCTCTAGGGATTTAAATAATAAAAAACATCCTTCAGATGTGCAGCTGAAAACTGTCTGATTTATGTTAATGCTGATGTGCACTTAGTGTTTTAGAAAAGGATTTTATTACTTTCTAAAAGCAGCACTATATTAAACCCACAAATTAGCTTCTGTTCTGTTAGAATCTAATTATCTTTATGTAGGGCAAGAGTCCAAGCAAGCCAGGGGCAAAATCTTACCTTTCTAAAAGGATGCTTGAAGAGGGAAAATGATAGACTGTGTAGGCAAACTGTGTTTACTGCAGACAGTTCACAGGGGATGGGGGTGAGGAGGTATGAACGCCACAAAGGCATCTTTTGCCCACTTATTGGTAGACAGGAAGATCCATTCTTTTATGACATTTGGTGCTGCTTTCATCTTTCTTAGAATGTATTCAAAATTAATTCTTAGTACCTTGCTCTTTAAAATTCCTTTTGGGTACTCAGTTCTAACTCAAAAACATATTCTAGTCATCACCTCTTTTTAGGCTTTTGTAAAGATCAAGTCTTCATCTTTTCTGGGCATAGCATGAGATCACTGATTTAATAATTTTCATTTCTTTTATCTTTTACTTTTATGATCTATCATTTATTCTAGGTATTTCTTTAAAGAACCAATGGTAGTAACCAGGCAACAGTAGAGAAGATATGCTTGTAAAATGTTCATACAGAAATAAACCTGACAAACCTCAACAAAAAACATTATTTAGAGGAATTTTCTTTATCTGATACACAGTACATCTAATCTAGCTCCTCTGAGAAACTTGAGAGGAAGTTAGTAATCTGTAAAAATGGTTAAATGGATAAAAGGCTTCTTTTTCTTAGAATTGTATGAAAAATAAGAAATAAACATGAGTAAAAATCACATTATGGAATTGATTACATAATATTTTATATTGAGTTAACAAGAGCCTAAACTAAAAATATTATATATGGAGATTTTATATATATCCCCCAATTCTTCTTAATTGTGAGGCTCATTATTACATTTAAGTATTAATCAGAGAATTTCCTATTCTTCCTTTGTAAATCAAATGAATGTTTATTGAACATCCACCGTATGGTAGGTATCATGATAACCAGTAGGAGTATAATGGTGAAATGATGTAAATGTTGCATCTTTTATAGAGGTAAATATATCGAGTAAAAAAAGGATAATGTATAAACAAGTAGAGGAATAAATACAATAATGGAAATTTGTAAAAAGTGTGATGGAGAAGCGAAACAAGGTGGTATATTGTCTGATACAACAGGCTTCTATGGAAAGAATGTTTAGAAAAGGGCCCTTGATGAAGGTTAAAAAGGAGACCAATTCATTATTGCCAAGACATGGAAACAGCCCAAGTGCCCATTGACCCTTGAATGAATTAACAAATGGTGGTATATGTAAACCATAGAATTCTATGTAGCCATAAAAATGAAGGAGACTTCACATCTTTTATGTTTACCTAGCTGGAGCTGGAACATATTTTTCCTAGTAAAGTATCTCAAGAATGGAAAAAAAAGTATCCAATGTACTCAATACTATTAGAAAATCAATACATAATTGCCTATGCATATGAATGGTAAAACGTAACTATATCCCAGAAAGTAGAAGGGAAGAGGAGAGAGAGGGGAAGAGAGGAGGCAGGTGGAAGGAGAGAGGGTATTTGGGGATACCTCACCTGATGTGCATGATGCAATGGTACATTTCAAAACTATTAAGAGTATAATTGTGATGGATGTGTTAATTAGTTCAGTGTAAGCATTTCACATTGCATAGCAAATCAATACACTGAACCCCATAAATGCATCAATGTACATAGTTATGATTTAATAAAAATAAATAAAATGAAAAAGTAAAATAAAATAAACAAAAAACCCCCCAAAACCAAAAAAGACAACTGAATGGTAAGAAGGAGCTAGTAAGAAGTGCTAAAGAGAACAATCTAATGAAAGAAGACAGAGGTTTGAAGACTCTTAGTGGGAATCAGTTTTATGCATTCTAAAAAATGAAATAAGACTAATGAGGCTGATGATTTGTAAGTTTTGAAGAAGAGAAGAGCCATGAGGATAGATTCAAGACTATATGCAGATGGTGACACACTCTAACGCGAACTCATGAAGGCAGTTTAGTCTACATTCACAATAACTGTCCGTTCACTTTAGGAAAATAATTTTTTTCTTAACTTACGGTTATGTGAGTTTGTTTTGCATGATTGCTGCTGAGAATTTACTTCGAACATTTAAAGCCTCCCTTCTATTTAAAAAGAATAAAACTCCTTGAATGGATGAACAGAAACGGGAGGAAATAGTAAATATATCCACTTCCTCTATCTTCCTGCTGCCATTCCTTCACTCTTGACCCCGAAACAGAAATCTTTCAAGAGCCTAACTCTACTTCCTCTTCAAGCATGATAAGAAAGCTTACTGCTGGCCAATCTCTTAGTTGTGTTACACCATTCTCCTGCACTGGGAAAAGTCAGCAGACAGAGATTAGTTCTCAGGGTGACTCCTGATAAAATTGATATAATGACTACTGTAGTATTGTGTGTGTGTGTGTGTGTCTGTGAGTGTGAGTGATGACAGGTTTATTGACTATTATTCATTTATTTACAGAGGAAAATGGGATCTACTTAGTAGGGGCTCAAACTTTTGAACTTAGAGAGGATATCTAATAAAACAGAGTGGCTGGCTGGCTGCATTATGTTGGCTAGTAAAAACTTATGATTCAATTCATAGTATCACTTTGACTTGCTTTCTATCTATTCCAAAGAAAAAAAAATTCTCATATGCTGATGACAGTCTGATTCTCATATTCTTCCCCAAACAAAAGTTACCATAGACAAAGACTTAAGATGTTTCTACAGTATGTTGTTTCACTTACTTCTTTGATTGCTTGTCAATCTTTATTCCCATGACCAATAAGGAAGGTCTCTGTCCATGGTGCTGAAGCTTGTATTCAATTGGTGTATGTATCTCACACAACTTGCCGTTGACATTTTCCACAAATATACAAGAGGAATTTAGCATTAAAAACAAACAAAAAAACATAAAAATAAAACAAAAACTCTGCTTTCACAAAATAACCATTCTTAGTAAAATAAATTAGAAAATAAAAATTAATTTTATATCCCATCAAACCTATTATATTTTTAAACTATAAGACAAAAATAGTGATTCAATTCAATTCAAAAGTATCTCTAGAAACCTGTTTACTAACAATATGCAGTGTGTATATATACAGCCTATAGTTAAGAAAAACTTTTATAATGCAAAAAATGAAAAGCCAACACAACTTGCATTTTTGTTACTTTTTTAATTGTAGAAATGAACACTTAAATAATTTTACAACTATTGTTGAATATCTATATTATCATTATCCCCAAAGAACTATTATAGCCAACATTTATTAATGTCCTAAAATATCCCAAGCACTATTCTGTGTGCTTTACATGTATATTTTGTATAATTACTGACCATAACACTACAAGGTAGGTATTATTATTATGACTATTTTCTAATCAGGAATCTGAGGTATTAAAACAATGATCAAGCAGTGCTATTAAGAAGTTATTGATTGAGGTTTTATCTTAGGCATTCACACTTAAGAGTCCATTCTTTAAGTCACTGTCACTGCACTGTTTTTCTTTCAATTAGTAAAAGAAAATAGAATTGAAAAAGTAAATACATAAATACATCATGAGCCAATGAACACAGCTGTAGGAACACACAATGAATCTCAGATAAACCACTTGTTCCTGGATTTTTAAGTACTACTTTGTTTCATATTATACATTTTATAGGTTATTTATAATTTAATAAAAATCCATAACATCTATCCTTTTTATCAATCACTTCAATGATTCAAGTTTTATTCTACGTGAGTGGCTATTTAATTACATTGGAGGGAAAAATCACATTTGCACAAATACTTTCAATATTAGAAAATAATTTCTCTATTTTGCCAGGACATAATACTATTATTTATTTATTGGGTTTAATTGTCCCAACAATTTTGCACACCTATTAAGTGCAAATTTCCATAGGAACATCAAGGTAAATAGGACATAGATCATTATTCATATAGTTTATTACAGTGAAGAGTAATGCAGATACATGAAATTAGAATAACCTAGTATAAAACAGGTACCAAAGAGAAATGCAAATAAGTTAACATGGAAATTTAGTGGTTTATCATTTTCCCAACTAACTTAACGATTGTCTTGACTGCACATCTTATATCTCCTGATTATTAAGATGTATAGTTGAATGGCATCTTTTTTTTGGGGGGGGGGATACTAGCTTTCTTATTTTTATTACCTGTCCCATGAAGTAGCATTTTATTTTATTTAGGCCTCATTAGGTAAGCATATTTTCAAAAGAAACAGAGGTCAGTATCAACAGCGTCTTTGTTTCCTTAATTTTTAAAAACATATTAAAAAGGTTTTTCCACTCTCTTCTGATCACCATAGTTTCTGATAAGAAGTCCACAGTTAACCTAAATTTTATCTGTTATATATAATATGCCATTTTCCTAAAAATGCTTACAAAACTTTTTCCTATCTTTTATTTACAGCAGTTTATGATAACTCTTGCATTTTTCTCCTCATGTTGATCTATTTTGAGTTTTTCTGATTTTTAATGTATAAATTTATGTCTTTCACCAATTTGGAAGGTTTAGGTTGTTCTTTATTTAAATAATTTTTTTCTTCACCCTCCCCATTCACTTATCCTTCTAGAACTTCAACTACATGTATTCAGAAAATTTGATAATGTCATATGGGTCCCTGAGGCAATAACTCAATCTTTCTCTCTCTCTCCCGGAGCCTTTACTTTAACATACACAATATGACAGAAAATGTAATATAATATATACTATAATAGAACATACAGGTATACATCATAATAATAACTGTGACAACATAGTCATTCTTTTCTTCAGTTTGGATAATTTTTTATTGCTATATCTTTAAGTTCATTGTGTTTTTAACATTATGCCTAAATAGTGACTTTTTAAAATATCTTGTATTTTTTGGTCCAAGAATATTCATTTTGGAGCATATATAGTTTTCTATTTCTCTGATATTTTCTATAATTTTATTCACCACAATCACATATACATGTATCATTAAGCATATCTATAATAGATACTTTAAAGTTCTTGTCTGATGATTATAAAATCTAGGTTATCTATTGACTTGTCTTTATTATTTAGAGGGCGACATTTTCTAATTTTTGACAACTATTTTTGAATCGTCTTTAGGAAATTTTTCAGGCTATCTTGTGGTGAAGATAGATCTCTCTTTATCTCCCTGAGTAACATTATATTTTGTTTTAGTAAAGCAAACCCCTATTTAGAGTTAAGTTGAAAATCTTGTCTTACACACAGTAAGTAGCCCTTTGAATCTCAATTCAGTTCTGGTTTTAGTTATTGGGCTATTCAGGGTCTTCCTGATAGATGAGCAGTTCAAGGATCAGCCAGAGACTTGGGCATAGTTTGAAATTTTATCACTTTATTATGTATTGATGGCCTTGGACTCTCCTCTCCAGATTATCAGGTCAGTAAAACAGCAGTTATTCATTTATTTTTTTCTGAGTATAGTTTTTCTTGCTGTACTATAACATAACTTCAATCTGCTCTCAGATGATTGAGAAACTCAGTCCATTCTAATTGCTTCTTCCAGGTTTCAATTCTGCTTCAAAATCTGCCTGCTTTTGCTCACTCTTGAGAGCCTAAACACACATAGGGTATCTATTCTACAAAGTTTTCGAATATATCATAGGTAAGAATCATCTTTCTTTTCGGTCTCGTTGTTGTATAATGTGCATTTTATGAATTTATTTTCTTCTCTATTATTGGTTTGCCAGACCCTATTTAATTGTTATAAATATTATGTGGCTTTTTGGGTTACTTTGGGTCAAACATTTGCTATCTTTTTTGAAACAGTATACATCTCTCTTACCTCTTCTAGAATCATGACCAGAACTTGTAATTTATTACAAGTGTGAAGGTACATATGAAATTTATTTTAAATTAATCATAACTGAGATTAATATTGTTAAGGCCACCCATTTTGAAGAACCTAAAAGCTATTACTCTCTCATAAGTCTTACCAACTAAATAACTAGTGTTTGACTAAAAATTTTGGCCAGTAATACTATGGTGGTGGTGATGATGGTGATGATGCCCAGAACTTTACTGATAAGAATAAAAAGATTTGAGACTCCAGTATTTTGTAGAAGTTTATTAAGAATTCAGAATAACACATAATATAATGTTGTATTTATTTATTTACTCATTAATCATTGGGTAAGGATAATTTTACATGTTGCTTGATATTATGATTGTGAATATAATATTTAAAGATAGTGAAGCTTGTAATTATTAACTATTTGTATGTTTTTAGATATTTACACATATTTTAAAACTATTATTTTGGGGGGAATTGAGGCTTTTTAAAATTTGAGAATATTAGGAGGTACACATATTTTTTATGTACTTTATTTTTGTACAGAATGAGTGAAAGTTATCAGTACCTTCACTCAGATAGTGTGCATTGTACTCGATAGATGTGAATTTATCAATCCCTTCCTCCTACCTTTCTTAAGCTTGATTTTAATTGAGATATACTTGCAAATGCACACCTAAGTGTTGATTGATTAGTTCCAATTTCATATTGAGTACATGTATTTGTTTCTTCATTCTTGTGATGTTTCACTTAAAAGAATTGTCTTCTAGTTCCATCCAGCTTGTTACAAAAGATATTAAATTACCATTTTTTTCTTGCTGAGTAATAAGTACTCCATAGTATATATATATATATTATATATATATATATATATATATATATATCCAATTTTATTAATCTGTTCATGTACTGGTAGGCACTTGGGTTGTTTACATGCCTTTGCAATTGTGAATTGTGCTGCTGTAAACATTTGAATGCAGGTATGCTTTCTGCTATTCCTGGCAATATCTGACACCCCGAAACATAAATTGAACAAACACTAAAAGTAACCACCAACTTTAGTGTTATCAATTGACACCAAAAGATAGGTTCCCCCAACCCCAGTTTTATATTAGCAGCAAGGATTTTTAAGTTCCCGTGGCGCAAATAAAGTAGTAATTGCTTCCCGTTTTAATTAAGAACCAATTTCAAACTTAGGAAGGCTGAGTAGCTGTTTAAAGTGTTTATGCCACAGGCAGCTGGAATTGTTGAACAAGGGCAATTAGAAGGACATTTGTATGGTAGGTTTGGCCAACCCTGGTCAGCTTTGAA
Organism: Galagoides demidoff; assembly: GCA_963574575.1. Taxonomy (NCBI): domain Eukaryota; kingdom Metazoa; phylum Chordata; class Mammalia; order Primates; family Galagidae; genus Galagoides; species Galagoides demidoff. The sequence goes on from CAUYQV010094983.1 coordinate 7,588, forward strand.
GAGCTGCTTTATTTTATAATAGTACATATATGCATAGAAAATAATTCTTTTGAACAGAAAGTAATTTGAACACTTTCATAGACTACATCCAACTTTACTATTGTCATGCTAAATAATTTAAGATAAGAGTTCTTAAACATTTAGGTGCCATAACTTGTTTGGCAGACTGATGGGGACTCTATGTGGACTCTTTCCCAGAATAACATTTTTTAAAGCACTACATAAAATATATAAGATTATAATTAAAATGAGTTACATATAAATATAGCTATATAGATTTTTTAAATATAAACTTGAGGTATTATTTATACTTTTAAATTAAATTTAATAATAAGATTTAACACTTGGTCTAATACACCATAATTTTGAAACAGTGGTGTGTATATATCATGTTTTGATTTATCTGCAACAACTATAATGTATGACAATATCTGTGGTTTTTATTAGGAAAGCAACATAATGAAGGTTAGTTCTCTTGTAGTTAACTGCCTTCAATTATTATGGAAGAAAATGTTAATTTTCTACTACAGGTTAATTAATTACATGTATTTTTTCTTGTTGGAATTCCTGGTTCCCTTAAATTCCAGTCACAAATCTTTGTTTAAAAATCTCTGCATTAAGCCAAATTGTTTTTAATACACTTTTGACTTTTCAAAGTAGCATATAGCTACATTCTATTGAGTGCTGACTGTATGCCTGAACAAGAGTGTCTTAAACATTACCTTTCTCAAATTTCACAACAATACTATAAATAAGTGGAAACGAAAACTTAACAACACAGTAATGGTAAAACTAAGGGACCAATTTTAGATTTGAAAATGAAGTATTTTATCTAATATCTACACCTTCTTATAAAGACATATAAAACCATTCTCTACTTCTATTTTATAGAATAAACACAAATTAAAATTGTGACTTTCATTTTTAAAAAACTAGAACTAGAACTCAGGTCTTCAGAATTTCATTTTGGCATTCTCTTCAAAAAACAAACAAACAAAAAATACAACAATAACAGACTCCAATCACCATCTGGTGATAATTGCAATTCTTGAAACTACTCTTTCTAAACAGTACCATGAAAGAGTGCCAATCCTCTGAAAACTGCCACTTTAGAAAGAGATTTGCTCAAGAGATCATAGAAACAATTCCCCCATGAGAAAAGTCAATGATGAGTGGAATTATCTCCATCTGCTGACTAAAGACTATACAATAAGATTACACAACTGAAGAAAAGCCAAATGATAGAGAAGTATTCACTGCTGAGGATCAGATTCTTGCAAGTAAACTATGCTTTAGTTTTGCACAGAAGGCTCTAAAGAGAGGAAAGAAAGAAAAGGAAGTTTTCTTAGTATCGTCCAAGTCTCAACACTGGCCTTATAATAAAAGTTTTATAGGCCAATTGTGTCAAAAGTAGCTGATTTTCTATACCCTCAATACAAGCCGAGAGGTTTGATAGCATTCAAGTCAACAAATTCTTAGGAGCAGTAAGTGTGCACTAAGAGCTTCACTGAGGCTTGGGATTTGCACCATCAAGAAATTTTTCTTTGTAGAATGAAAGAGCCTTAATGAAGTAAAAAAAATAAAGAAATTTTACAGCACTCTATGATACATTTTTTGTAAGAACTCTAATTGAGTTACAGACTCAAGAAAGACTAGACTAGAGAGAAATCTTTTTTGGCTCAGAAAGTTAGGACATCTTCCTGTAGGGCTTGGGCTTTGATGATAATCTTGAAGATTAGAAACGATTCTATTAGAAAGAGATACCTTAGAAAAATTTAGATCATGCTACACATGGACAAGAAGAGGACACTCATGATTCATATCAGGATTTTTTATCTAAATTCTGGAGAAATGTAGAGCCATAGAGTAGAGGGACAAGACTTTTATAATGAAACTTCTAGTAATCTGGTAGAATTAATGGGAAAAGAGAAATGATAGGTGTCATAGAACCCTTAGAAAGAAATTAGAATATAATGAATAAAAAAATCTGATCTATGAACTTTGTCTTAAGATGGAATAAAATGTTTCCAAAGACATGCTGGGGTCAGAACTTTGTAGCTTGAAAAACACTGCATGTGGGGATAGAGGGAAAGATCAAGGCCAGGGAGGACACCAAGCTCACTAATTTGGTTAGCATGGAAAGTCAGAAGAGTATTTTTTGCCATAGTAAATGAAACAGAATAGCAGGCTAATGAGGTAACATTATTTCATGAGTGAATAACATGAGTTCGCAGTGCCAAGGATAGTACTTTATGAACATTTTCAACAGGAAGTTGGAAATAAAGTTTTGGAGAAGTGGCTAGCATCGGCAATAGTGATATGGATATTATAGACATATAGACAGAAGTCAGCGGTATGTGAATGGATAGCATTGCAAAGAAAGAGAGCAGAGGAGAAGAGAAAAACTGATCTAAAGATGAAAATATAGGATAAGTCTTTAATTAAGTTCAGGAGGAGAAAGGGAGACCAACGTACATACTGGCACGTACCATGGAAATCACTCTAGGTAAGTATTAATGTAATGAACAGATATTTGAAAAATTGGGAAAGGATTAAAAATATAATTAAAGATAGTGTATTGAGAAGATACTGCAAAACAGTGGCAATTTTATAGGAATGCAATCTAAAAAGTTCTCCTTCGACAGTGGTTCATTTTGGCAAGCTGGAGATCATTAATTTCTCTTTTAAGTTCAATTTATGGACACAAAATTAGATTGCAGTTCTTTGGGGACTCAGTGGAGGATGATAAATTGAAATAAGAAAAGCCACATGCAACTTCTGAGAATGTTTTCCAGTTAAAGATAAAAGCATGATATTGAGTGAAAAGCAAGGTTAAGATGTATATTTGGGATATAGAAGAATTGAACATTCTTACTGACCTCTGGACTGGTGATAGATAAAATCAGAGGAAGGAAATGCTAAGACTAATTTGATAAAATTCTCAAGGAGGAAGGAGACCTAAAACTAAGAGCAAACACAGAAAGACCACATAGGAAGAACAGTAAGAACATGACTTCCCGTGGAAGGAGGTGTGTACAATTGCCCGGAACTGTGTTGATCTGCTCCTCCTGACAGGAGTAAAAAATGGGGAGAATAATGAAGGCTTCAAGCTGCTATAATTGTGACCTGTCAGAACACGAACCTGTTAGATCATGAAACCTGCCACAGGAAAACATGTCTGCAGTGCTCTAGTCCAGGACTCCAGTGGCACAGCAGTGAGGCAGTTGTGACTCACAAACATTTGTTTTGTTTTGGTTATTAGATGTCATGTCAATGGAGAAAAAATGACAGATAGATACTGCACTCAAATATCAGGGTTTTTTTTATTTTAATTTTTCCTACTCAGTTTATGAAGGTCAGTAATTGCATTCCAGTATCCAGACCAAGACATATGACATATGTCTAATCCAATTGTTAGTTCAAGTTCCATTTATCATAAGGTACAAAATGTACCTTTGTGAAAATATCTAGCAATAGTATTAAACCTTTATAAATATTCCATATATATATATATATATATTTTTTTTTTTTTTGCAGTTTTTGGCCGGGGCTGGGTTTGAACCCACCACCTCCAGCATATGGGGCCAGCACCTTACTCCTTTGAGCCACAGGTGCCACCCCCATTTTTATATTTTTGTGTTACTTTCTTATATATACTTAACAGAATATTTCTTGTTCCAATTTTTCCAACCTGATATATTGTTCAAGAAATAATGGATTTACTAAGAATTCTTCTGAGGAAGTCAAGTAAGTTTTTAGAAAGAGAAAGCAAAAATAGAGTTGAGAGATTGGGTACAATAGTGAAAAATATGCCTCAGAAAAAGAAAAGTGTCAAACGTATAAGTACAAAATAATTATCAAGCCACATCAAAGATCCAAACCAGATTGGATAGAAAGGTTATCTAGTTAAAATTGTCTGGCAAGCAGTAGTAATTGACCCATATTATATTCTATGCCTAGTGATATTTTTGTTGTAGTAGGTGTCTACTATTAGTCTACACACCCCACCAAGCCCCAGCCCTAACATAGAATCCCTACTCATTTTGGAAAACTGCTCATTCTCATTGCCAATGGTGAGATCTTAGTCGGGCTGCTAATCTTGGGTTCCTTCCACTCAAGCCCTGACAGGTATAGACCTTTTGTCGTCTTGATTCACTTATTGACTGGGGAAGAGCATGTGATTCACACTTGAAAGAGTTCTTCCCTATGAATTCTCTCATCTTGTAGTGTGACCTGAAGGAGAAGAGATTGTGACACTGGGCCGCAGAGCTGGGGAGGTAAATAGGTAGGTGGTGGCCTTTTATCAATGAAAAGGGCCCATAAAGGCTTGAGTAACATAAAAGAGGATCCTGAAGGTGGATAGCCAAGATGTCAGTGCCTGAAGTTTTCAGAGAGTCTCAGGTTCCTACAATGTGTGTTATTTATTTTTTTTAACAACCCTGGTTTATCTTCATATTTTTTTTTGTAATATACTTTGAGTTAGGGCTGCTGTCACTTTTAACCTATTAATTAATATATTAATTAAAATCAATATCATTTGTTGTTTTGAATTCAGCTTTAATTTTTAGTATGTCTGGTTCCTATGGAAAATAAATAATTCAGCAAGCTCCAATTCTGCATTTATGATAATTAGGGTAGAGTAAAGGTTAATATTTGATATGTTGTGCATAATCTGCAAAATTAAAAATGTGAAACTGATATTTTACCCAAGAAAACAATTCACATGTAATTTGCATTCAAACAATGTGCCAATTACATATGATGCTTGATGCTTTATTACGATATGTCCCACTGAAACTCTACATGGAAATATGCTTGTATTTTAATATGCTGTAAGGTGTTTGATATTTTTTAAAAAAACGTATTTTTAGTTTTTGTTTTATCCATGATGAATACATTCTTATTTTTAAATCACCAGACAATCCTCATTAACTTTATGTTTCTTTTGATGCACAGAGTGAGATATAGGTGTACTACCTAGAGGCAATTACTATTTTAGATTTGATGTTGATCTTTGTAGATGATATCCTTCCATCTCCATACTCATAAAAAATGCTTATCAAAATATGTTTTTAAAATATATAGAACTACGTGTATTTTAACTGTTTTTCTGTGTGTATTACTTTAACGTTGATTTAATATCTTATGTAACATTAAGCTCTTTCATTCATTAATACTCTTGAAAGATTTTCTCATAGAAGTAGTTGTAAAATTAAATCATCTTTTAAAATAGTATAACTTTTCTATAACGTTGATAAAATAGTTTACTTAATCTAGTTCTCCACTCATGGGTGCAAGGTGGGGTATGGATTTGTGGACATTGACAGTATTTTTCTGCTTGTTATCAACCTGTTCATTGCTGCTGGGGCCCCGATTGTTCTCATTATCTGTGCCTTCTGCCATTATCAATATGACATGGGACCAGGATTCTAGTAAGAAATTGCTTGCATGTGCACACACAGGCACCACAGACTATGAACCAGAAAGAAACATAAAAATACCTACACAACGATCAAACACTGATAGGTTTGGAAACAGGATTTAGGCACTCATCTTTATTACTGTGAGACAGCACCAAATCATTCCTTTCAGAAGGAAAATGAATTAAATTAAAAACTTCCCATGCTAAGATAGGGCCTGAATCACAGACTGTACTCATAATCTAATTGAAATTTTTATGTTACTTTTTATATCAAATTCATTCCTGCGAAGAGTGATCTGTGAATTGATGGTTTTAGACTTGTATTGCAATTTGAATTATTGCCTTGTAAGTGCTTTTGTCTGTGATGGCAAATTAACTAAGCCTTTGACAGAACTGGTGGGTAATAATTATTTTCTGAGGGCCTCCTAAAAGTAAGACGTTCACTAATGTTATCCAAGGATGAAATTACCTGGTGCATAATGTGATCTAAGGAAAGAAATAATAAATCTACAAATAAATCAAACACTTTTTAGTTGTGCTAACAAACTTGGCCAGTATGCAACTTCATTGACATTTTGGGGAATGTTGTATATTTCTTCAACTATCAGTGAGAATTGGTCATTGTTTCTAGCTATTGTCCTGATAGTGGGTGGTCAACGTGAGCAAGGATAGAAGCAGAGAACTGAGACAGCTGAGAAGTTGGGACCATGACAAAACATGGGAAACAGAATATTCTGCAAGATGGAAAACATCTGCTGTTGGTATCATTCAAATATTATTTGCTAAGCAGGGCAACTTGGAAACACTTAAGGAGAACTCTCTTGCCAAGTTTTGAATCTGTACTATTCACTGAGGTCGAGCATGTGGTACATTTCAGAGATGAAGGCTCAGTCTCCAATCATCTTCCTAATCTAGTGCGATCCCAGTGTCTGGAGATACGACAAGTTTGGATGAGGGAAGCAGATGACAGCATCTCTGAAAGTGAACGTCACTCATTTCCATCTGTAGGAACGGGGCTTATTTCTCATATAGGCTTGAGGTATAAACATTTTTAATGTGATAGAAAAAAATATCTTTTAGGTGGGTACAGAAGAATTTTGATAAACTAGCACAAAAGGGGGTGGATGTTTTGTTATATTTTTCTAATCTGTAAAAAGTATTAAGCCAATTTACTCAAAACCGGGGAATAAAAAAAGTTCAGACTGCTGAATTTTCTCTAAAATCAGGAGAACACTGGCCGTTCTGCACATCTTAAATAAATTAAGTCATCTAGGATTCTATTATATTTATGAGATATAAAATTTATCTTTTATGCTCTCTTATTTCATATTTAATCTATGCTATATTACAGAACCTGCATTATGAAGAAAAGCATTTTATGAACTGAACAGATGGTTCTGTTAATATAACACAGTAGAGTTATTTAAATGTGCATCATTGTTTATACAGAAATGATCTTAAATGCACCTCCAGAAAGATAGGAATAGCATATTTTAATTACATTTAATGAAATGTCAGAAAGCTACCTGCCACCCAGAGATGGGTAACATAAAATTAGTCCTACAATTTTAATAACTTTAAATTAATGGGGCAAGAAATATTTGAGGTTTATTATACAAATTAAGGTTTATTAAATAAAACCAAATGGATATCAGTTAATATCAAAAACTTAAATACATATATATTTTTAGGATTATATTTACATAACCTTATTTTATATTTTAGGATTAGTATTTGCCATTTTATGGATATCTTAGGGATAAATATAGACATTTAAATGAAAATTATGAGCAGGCAGGCACAGGAAACAAGGAGCTAAAGTCCTATCAATCATTTTAAGATTGACCGAAGAATCTTCAGATGAATGGTAAGAAGATAATTCACACATGGAGTTGAGAACTGTGTGAAAATATTTACAGGTTTGTTATGTGGAAGAAATAGTGTAATCTAACTCAGAAATTTCAAACACTTAGGTGTAGAAATCAGACGTGAACCAACTTAGTTGAAATTTAAATAGGGTGTTGCCGGTTGTTAAGAAAGGGTCAATGTAAGAATGGCTGCAGTGAATAGTTTAAATCCCGTCACTGAGGCATTTGAGCTCAGGTTGGAAGACATTAGCTCTAAGGAGTGAAGCCCAGTGTAACGAATGGCGCCTGGCTTGAGCTTTCTTGGTGGACCCTTCTAATTATGACATCCTGACAAAAGGAAAGGGAGATGTGGACATAAAATTCTCTAACCATTGGGAGTATAAATCAGGGTTTCCTTTAGTTTTGAGGAAGTTGTTAAGAACAGTATAAACACCTATTTGGATGAATTTATCTGGTGGAAACAGAAAAAAAGAAAAAAATAGTTTTATTTTATTTGTAGATACCGGGAAAAGCATATTTATGGTTCAGTCTTTATTTTCTCCTCTAAAAACTTTGCATTAACTCTTCAAATCGATTGATCAATGGTTCCGACATTAACAAACAACTAACCTCTATTGAAATTAAGGTCATATTAAATATGGAATTTCCTATTCCAAATAAGTTATTTGAAAATAGGCAACTATCAATCAGTGTTTATTCACAAAAGTAAAGTATCAGAGGAAGAAAATAGGGAGAATAAAAAGTACTATGTGCCTTAGTTTCACTCCAAACACAACCTACTGACTAAGGAATAAGCCAGTTAGTATTCTACAGATAATTCTGGTTTGTGCCTTTGTTCTTCCCATTTGTCCTCCATGGCTTTTGGCTTTTTCAATCATCTCCTCTCCATTACATTACTGGTGGTTAGTAGTTCAGAGTTAGCAATAAGGTTTAGCAATTGACTTTGCACCCACTCAGGTAGGAGGAGTCCTCTCCACTGCCACCTGAGGAAGAAGGGCCATAGTAGATACCAAGGTGAAGCGGAAATAAGAGATCCCATTCCAGACATTAGAAAAAAAAATCTCTCTCTTAGAAGAATTCCAACATTTATTGCCTCAACTTTTTCTGACCTCATTGCCATTGCTTTGACTTGCCAAGTGCAAGATTTCAGAGAAGAAAGAAATTAGAGAATAAATTGCAGTACTAGTAGGATGTTTACATTTTTGTTTTACTTTTGTACAATAATCAGAATGGTATTTGCTATATCATTTTTTTGGTCATCTTTCCCTGAATCCTTTCCTCCTTGAATGTTCTTTTACTTGGAAAGCTTTTGTAAAAGAAATGAGAAGTTACTCATAGCTGGGCTCTCTTCCTGTACCTTGCAAAAGACTCAAACAACTTAAGTGATTGTGATAGGTATTCAAAGGTGAAAGGGGAAAGACAAAAGGGGTCACTGAACTGAAGCTGAGGATACAGCAAAAATGCATTTTTCTTTAATGGGTGGTGAAAATCAGTGTATATATCTGGGATAGTGGATAACCACATTCTGGGTAAGTGAAAAACACTCCAAGGTCACCTGCTTCTCTGTATACTGAGGTAGGCTGGACCCTAAGTAATTTAGATTACTAAGAGCCTACCACATCCCTACTTGGAAAGAAAGCTGAGGAGTAAGTGGCCATGCCAAGGGACAATATGGATTGTTTAAGGAAAACATTGGCAACTGACAAGTGGTTAAAATACACCTGGTTTTTGTTTCTAAGTGCCACATCAACTTCTGAAGATTTCTTTTTTTCATAATCCTAAAAGGGGAGGACTAACTTCTACAATATGATACTGGGTTGAATTTTCTGCCAGTTCTATCTAGTGGTCACAGGGAGACTTAATACACCGGCCTCCAAAGTGGAGCCTGTGGGAAGGTAGTATGCATTCCAGATGGCTGTGAATGTGACCTAATACAAAACTTTAACCTACTTACAGCATTATGAGATTGATTTGTGTATGTGTGCGTGTGTGTGTATGATTGTTTTGGTGGAACATGATTGCATGGTTCTTGGGCCTGAACTTTGTAGACGACAATGTCTTGTCACAATGTCACATAAAACATACACATGCTCCTGCGATGTATGCACATGTGGCTTCAGTTCTGTGGCGGTATGTGGCGTCCAGTGTGTTCTCAACCACGTGCAGACAGCTGAATTGCTACCATAGCATGTTACATGTGCTCATGGTGACTTGGTGAGGCAGTGATTATCAATAATATTTCAACCCACCATTGGAAAGTTAGGCATTTAATGGTATTTAGAAGTCAGGTAAGCATTATCATTTGGTTGTTAACAGCACGTCCACACCTGGGCAGTGCCTCCCACATCCTCTCCCATGCTTTACAATCGGCCCGCCCCCTCACCCTGTATCAGCAGCTCAGATGTGGAAGGGCCCAAAACTTGCTTTCTCTTTCCCTATCAATTAATTTTCATGATGAAGGTAAATATAATACCTATCTATTATTATTATTCTTACCCCATCTTGGCTTCTACAACACTTCCAAAGAAAACAGAACCCTTAAAAAGAAAACTTACGAATGAAAGAACATTGTTCATTGTGAAGGGAATGGATGACTACATTTCGTCAAGGAAAATAGGTACTCTGCCTAATCAATAGGGAATTTGTGCAAGTTTTCAAAGACTATAACTTAAAAAGGTATTATATGAAAACCATGCTGCCTAATTCAATGTATATGAAAGTTGATGTCATAAGGACAAAGTTGTGGAACTGAAAAAAAGTCTATCTCTCAACAAAATAATTTTTAGAAAGTTATAACTGAGAGAGGTCCCATTGTAAAAAATTAGTTTATATTATAGCATTTTTAATAGCAAAACCAAAAAAAATCCCCAAAACCATTTACTTATGATGGTTTTAAGGAATATATGGAAAACATGGCAGATACAATTTGCCCTGGAAGAAAGGGAGGATGTTTCTAAAATCATTTTGTCTCTTCTAACTATAACCAGGAAAACTGAAGAAATTGAAAAATCTATCAGAAAACTTTGGTGGGTCAAGCTGCTGATTTTAAATTTTATGCTATGGCAGCGAGTGATAAAACTGATGCTGCAAACACAACTCGCCCTGCCATTTTTATTAGAGGTATTGATGGAGAATATACTGTCACTGAAGAAATAGCCTCTTAAGGCCATTAAAAACACATAAATCAATCTATTTATATGAAGCAATTAAAAATATATTAAAGCAATTTTCTCTGTCCATTGTCAACATATCTGGTATAGTTATTGGTGGTGGCCTAGAGATGGTAAGTAAAAGAGGAAGACTTGTAAAATTAATAGATGATGCAATTGCATGCCAAACTCATGCTGATGAAGTATCCTTGCATAGTACATCAAGAAAATGTATGTACAAAACTTTAAAATGGATAACATCATGCAAATCATAATTAAGACTATGAATTTCATAAGAGCCAAGGGATCAAATCATTGTCAGTTCTAGGAATTGTGGATGTGGAGAGAAAGGAACACTTTTACCCTGCTGGTGGGACTGCAAACTAATACAACATTTTTGTAAGGAAGTATGGAGAACCAACAAATCGAACTCAAGCTAGACCTCCCATTTGATCCTGCAATCCCATTACTGGGCATCTACCCAGAAGGAAAAAAATCCTTTTATCATAAGGACATTTGCACTAGACTGTTTA